>JAAAKQ030095879.1:0-14548 GCA_010016005.3 Zanna intricata
GAGAGATTCCCGTGCAGTTTTGATACACCCTGTATAATAATATAGATTATAATATGTTTAGTAGATATTATACATATTTGTTTTTAATAGAGTTATGTAATAAAGTGAGATTCAAAAGATTTCATTGTCAAAGGATCTCATAGTTGTAATAACAAACATAAAACGAGTAAATCATAAAACTCCATTTCAATTCATTTTAATAAAATAACAATTTTAAAAATCCTAGACATTTTCAATAGTGAATGAATATTAGATTATAAAACAATTGATTCATTGCAATATAAGTTCAACTGATCTAAAAATAAAAAGAGGAAAAAATTGAAATTCACACAAATTACGAAGCTCTAAACATCGTCTTAAATAACTGTGAAATGGCAAGTAGATTACACTGGCAACATCTAACAGATTTGTATTAATGGGAACAGAAAACGATGCATTCTCACTTAATTTTAAATAATATGTTCCTAAATTACGAGAAAACAAAACATGGGATAAAAGTTTCAAGATGAAAAGCCATGGTATTGTGTCATGAAGACACTTTAAAACAGTATAATAAATATAAATATTCATATAAAAAATATAAATGCACTCTATTGATTTAAATATAAAAACAGAATACAGGTACATTGCAGTGTGAAAAAAAATTAGAATGTATGGTTGTAAAAATAATTGAATGAGTAAAATTAAAATATCAAACTGTTTTAAAGAATTCTGGTTAAGATATTTTGTAATATAATGACATTTACTTTTGTAGAATAATATAATATTTGCAAAAAATTTGTATTTAAAAGTAAAAATTGGCAAAAGTTTAAACTGTATGAATAATATTCATTCCTTGTAATTAAAGTTTACTATACATTTCTTTATTTCTAATTTATACAAATATAGTGGAATATTAACAGTACGTAAAATAAGTTAGAAACTATAGGAGTTAATAAAATTAGTAATTGGTAAATAAGAAGTTAATTATATTTACATTTAATTTATTAGTTTGCGGTGAATAAATTTCTACAACTGAGGGAGATTGTTTCAGTATTTATTTCTGAAAATTGAATCGTTCCCTCTTAGTAATCAACATTTAAAATTTAATACGATTGACGAATAAGTAGATGGTGTTTAGTAACAGTTGCATATTTCTCTTCGTAAATTTTGGTTTGTGAAACAGACAAGACCCAAATCGGTCGGTAGTAGTACCGTTCAAGAAATACAAGGTGGTATTCTTATCTCGGGTCAGATGGCGTCATCCACTTGATAATTCATAGTGGAAAAATGTGCACGGCCTTCTCTACCTCATCCGACCATCTATCCTCCTACCGTTTTCCCCCCTGACAAATTCTCCTCGCTCCTCTCTCCGTCAGTTTCATTTGCATGGTCTGTAAATATTTTATACTCGCTTGCCTTTTCCCACTCTACTATCCCCAAAACCTTCCCTCCGCTTTCATATTGATGTTGTAGAACAAATATTAATTATGGAGAAGTGAGTTCCTCTCCAAAACAAGCCCTACTTGTTGCTACTACCGCTCCTTCTACCCCCAAAAACTGCCACCCCTCCCCGTCGACAAATATTCATCGTTCGTTCTGCTGATACATTTTTTATTAACGAATAAGGAAAAGTTGAAAGCTTTTTTCCTTTCTTTTCGTAATTTAAAATTTATAAGAATTAATTCACTTCTGAGAATATATAAGTGCGTATACATTTATAGGAATATGAATGTATTTGTATGATAAAATTTTATTTTGTTTAGTAATACAGCTTACATTATAAATTTATAGATGATACATTACGTTAAATAGAATAAATTATAAATTTTTACATGATTTAAAGAAAAAGATGATTTAAAAAAAAATTTTAAAAGCAGTAAGATTATTCTTACAGATTTTAGTGAATTTTCAATATAAGAAGTTACATAAAGGTATTACTTACAGAAATAAAAAGGTACAGATTTATGCAAGAAGTAGTTTAGAAATTTCCATTTATAAAATAGTACACTACATATTATTTTTATTTTTTATTCATAACTGTAGGATATTCATCATCTACTAAAATTTAACTCTGTAAGTCAATTACAAGAATAATAATCTAATATAAATTATTTATCCATCTTGAAGAGAATCCAGTTCTCAGATTTAAAAAATAATCATACAAAAAAGAGAAATGACACGTGTAATAAAATAAATATGAAATTTAAATGTTTCTACATGTAACTGCTTAAGTTTTTTTTTTCTGTATTAATTTTTCACCATTTGCAAGTTCATTTTTTTTTTTTAAATTTCAGTTTGAATTTTTACAAAGTCATCTACTTTGTAGAGAATAAGTATAATTTATATTATGAACTGGAATATCAAATTTGTATAACATAAAAATTTTTATTATGTTTCTATTTTCCCATTTAAAAGATCCATTCTAATGAACCTGAAATTCCTGGAAAATTACTCAATGCAGATCATAAATAAAAACATTAAGGAAGAAGAAAATGTAGAATTAATTTAAATTTAAAAAAATAATTACCTACTGTTGAGATAAAATTTGAAAAATATTTTATATTTAAATAGCTATATTTACTACAAGAAGAAAAAAATAAATAAAGGTAAAATTAATACCTTATTTTACGAAGATGCAGTGTAAGTCATTAACGAAAAAATTCACTAGGAGTAAAAGTATAATGACTGATCATTTTTTTTCTTTCTTTAGTAGAATTCATGAATGAGTTAAAAGGAATATTAAAAGGATTGTATTCATCCTTGAATTTTAGTATTTTTAAGGAAAAGAGATAACGATAAATTAAATTTTTTAAATATATTCAGAATTTAAACAATTTCGTTATTTAAGATCGACAATTTCAAAGAGTAGATTTAGTATGGTATTCATTAAAAAATCCTTTAATATAAAAAAATTTAATGAAAAAATATTATTTATTAATATAAAATATAATAAAAATTGTAATGACGTTCTTAAATATATTTCCATAAAGTGCAACTGTTTAATATGACAGAATGGATTAGAGGAATGGAGGAGAGTATGAGATATTTTTATACATGGTTATGAAAATTGATAAAAATTGAAATGGAGAGATTTAAACCAAGACACAGCAAATGAAATATTTAAGAATATCAAAATAATGAAGACTTACGAAAAGAAAAACTAAACCAATGTTAAAGCAATAAAATTAAATCAATTATACAGGGTTATTTAAACTATTATTATTTTACTTTATTGTTATTTTAAAATATTATATTACTGTATTAAACAATAAAGTATATATATATATATATATAATTATTTTTCCACTTACCAACTTTCATTAATAGAACTATCTTCATAGCCCTTTCGGAGATTATTATTAAAAGTTATTAAGTGGAAAATATAATTATATAAATATTTATATATTGTTACCAACGGCCATACATTATAAAATTAATAAAAAACAATATTTTTAATTAAATTAAAAATTTGACTAAATTTCAGAGAAGTCTTAATTTAAAAATACATATGGTATATAAGAACCAAGAAATATTTAAAATTATGGTAACATAGAGTAGTATTTTTTTTTGAAATTATAAAACTAATTTAAAAAAATTAATACAACACAATATTCCATATCTTAGTGGAGAAGTATTAAAAGGAATAAATTTAAAAAAAAAAAAA
This sequence comes from Zanna intricata, assembly GCA_010016005.3. Classification (NCBI taxonomy): domain Eukaryota; kingdom Metazoa; phylum Arthropoda; class Insecta; order Hemiptera; family Fulgoridae; genus Zanna; species Zanna intricata. Next base: position 3,647 of record JAAAKQ030095879.1, read on the forward strand.
AATATATATATATATAATAATTATTATTATTAATGAGAACGTTCAAATTATTTCGTTGTTCTCCTGATATTCTGTGATTAAAACAAAAAAAAATTATACCCTAAAGAAAATCTAAGAGAAAAATATAAAAGGAAGCAATCTATTATTTACTAGAGAAAAAATAATATCCACAGAGAATTGTTATTCCTAGGATTATTCAGGATATAGATAAGACAAAGCTTCTTATCCTATAGTGCTATTTGATCTTTAAATAGCTTCCGATGAAATAAAAAAAGGATACATTATGACATATCAAAAATAACAGTAATAAAATTAAAAAAAAAAAAAAAATGTTAATAAAACTAGTATTAATAATTAAGTTAGAGAAGATCAACTCAAGAATAAATTAAAGAGTAATGGTTTGATTAAATTACTAAATACCTTATATATTTTTAATTTTTTTATGGTTTTTAATAGTTAGCTAGTTTTTTGAATGCAGAAAAATACCATCCACCGTAAAAATCTACAATGTTGAATTATATTGTCATTTTATTGATGGGGACTAATTGAAGATGAAGGTGAAGGAAAATATATAGAAAATGCTAATGATAACTTTAAAGATAATAGTAGCAATCATCGAGTCCCACGGTCATTTACAATGACTTGTTAAAACAAAAAAGGAATAGGATGCGCCATTAGAGCTAACGGGATTCGCTATGGACATACACGCAGGTAAGCGTGTACACTCCTCAATTGTATCTTGTTTTAAAAGCGTGTTACTGCCGTGAAACTTGTGAAATTGAAAGATTTGTTATCTATAAAGATTCATTGAGCTTATTATATTATATCCACCGCAGACAAAAATCTACAACGGATCTATTACTCAGAAATACTTGATTTGTGCCACAAATAAAACACCAATGGTTGTTGTTGACTTTCATCTAAACCCTGGCCATGTAGGCGTTAGGCAAGAGGAGCAAACGCTGCCGCTAAGACTACTGCAAACAAATTGGATAAACCGAACTATCAAATTTCAAAAGGCTGTGAGGCCTTTTTGTTGTGCATAAAACACTATATTTGAAATAATATGATTTCTCTCTCTGATTATGGTTGAATGAAATGAACAGGCAATAGGCCTCTGATGCCAAACCTCAAAAAATGGGAAAAAAAATTTGGATACGGCATTAGCCAACATTTGGGATAGAGTAATAGCCACAAAAATTACAGCAATTACATCATGAAAGAGAACATAGAATCAGACATGCAGAAAATATCTACACTCTAACTATTGAACATATAAAAGGAGACTGTAAAATACTCGTTGGAAAAGATTACATTGAAAGACATAAGACAGCATAGAAAATAATTAACCGAAATTTTGCAGTTAAATATTGACTTATCGCAACGCATATGCCATACTACAAGTACACACTTGAAAGCATACTAGAGAAGGCAACTGCAATATATACTAGGACGGATCAATACTTACAGAAAAATTACATGCATTCGATCAGGTATCATATTAATCAATAAATCTAAAGAACAGACGTACGTAATAAATATTGCTATACGGAATGACAATAATTTAGTACTAAAAGAAAGAGAGAAAATAGGAAAATATACTTCCCTTGCACAATAGAACTGAAATAAATCTGTAAACAGAATTTAATAACAATAGCACCGATCATAATTTAACAGTCACAGGCATAACAGCAAAAACCGACATGATACCTGAAGAAATTAGGTCTCACAATACAATTATCATGCTAACGTACAGGAAGTCATAGTTCTAAAAACAATTGTAATAGTCAGGAAGTTCCTACAATAGAAAAACATGGACTTGGTACATACCCTTCATGATCTGAATAACCATTACAGTGTGAAACTTCCAAAAGTTATTACTTCAATAAAGTAATAATAATAGTGTTATGAACTTAAAATGCTTCATTTATTCTTTATGAAAAATTATATATGTTTTTGATATTGTTCTGATCAAGATTTAATAATGAAGAACATTATTAAATAAATCCATTAATCCATAAATCTATAAAGCTATAAAGCATTAATCCATAAAGCAAATAATGGGGTATATCCTTATTATCATTCGTTAGTAGTGTATCTACCCATTCATGACGTCATCTGTAAAATAAATTATCTTCAAATGATGACAATAAATTCCATACTTAAGCTGCTTTTGTTTCTAAATAATATCAACATTTTTGTTAAAAAATACCTCAATAATTATTTATTTTATTTTATTTTAACAGATTTTAATTGATAATTTTTTTTTATACTTTTTTTACAATTTGTTAAATCAGCATAAAATAAAAAAACAAAACAAAAAATTAAACCTAAGTTTTTTACCTTTTATTATTGATGACACTCTGATAAGCATCATATTCGGTGGTGTTAAATTTACTCATATATTATTATTACTTCGGCTTCGATAGCAGATAAAATATAATTTGCGTTTGTATAACACGCAAAAAAGAAATAAATTATTATTAAAAAAAAGATTCTTCCCTTTTTTATATATATCATGTTGCATACATACATATAAAATGCAATATTATAAACTACTTGAAATAACATTTATGTTTTACGATAATCCAACTTCAAAACTATCTCATCTTTATAAAAATATACCAATTCCAAAAAGAAGAGAATGATTTAAAGTATTGTTTCATTTTACACTGATATATAAAAAAAATATTCTTATTTAAAATGAAGTGAAATTTAAAAATATTTTTAGCGAATTTAATTCTCTTTTGTACAAAGAAAAACTTCATCAAAATTTAAAAAGTTTAATTCAAATTTTAAATATTTTTAAAGAAAAAATTAAATACAGAATAAGTCTGATAAATCAAAGGATTGTTAAAAATTAGAGCAGCATGATCAGAATCCGTAATTCATATTTTCTGGCCTAAAAAAAAGGTTAGACTTTTTTTTCTTTTGTTTAACCTCCGGAACCACTTTTAGGTATATTTTCAGAGGATGAGATGAATGAAATGTAGCGTGTGTAATAAATGCCACGCCTGACGGGGATTCAAACCGGGACCTCCGGGTCCATTTTTATTAAATGGACAGAAACTAAAACATCCCTGAACGAATATGTTCGAACATATTTGGGAATTAGTATTTGACATGAAATAATAAAAACTTAATTTAGCTTGGTTATTAACCTGTACAAAAATTAAATTATTAACAGCTAATTAGGAATTATACAAACCTAACGTTTTGTTCTCCTTCTTCACTCCCTACGAGTCTAACTTACGTGTGAATAAGAAGTCTTTAATATCTCAAAAGGCGTTTGCCTATTATTATCTATATGTTAGTTACCGTATGTTTCTTAATACCCATGGTTTAATGTTGTATTATTTAGAGAACAGAACAATGTTCAGATCTGTATATAAAATAGCAATATCTGTGGTATATCATGAGGCTAAGACCAACTAAAATCAGTTGGTCATCTTGTTTAGTATTAAATTGACGAACTCCATTCATCACCAATGGGATCAATGTATTACAAACATTACAAGTCTCACAGAAAACAAATTTGAAAAACTTTATTCGTACCTCAGATTATATTATTTATATCTGTTATAGCGTAAGAAGGACTGAATTCATGTTTTGTAAGCAAAAATTTAATTACCCGTTTCTACAGGAAACAGTTTTATTTATATTCGTTGTCAATATTCCGCACAGAAAGTTCGTGATGTACGATCATTTTGATATGATCGTTGAATTCGATCAGATCACGATGCAGTCATAACAGATGTATGATCGTTGTATACCATCAACCATCGATATTTTTGAAATTACTTGTTATAAGTATAATCGTAGAACATATCGTTAAGCTGATATCGTTATAACTACATATTTCTGAAACTGTCAAGAAATGATACATACATCATTTCTAACACTGAGAATCAAGCAATAACAGATTACTGTAATATACTACAATTATAAATGTACAGGACAATTTTTATTGTCCTACAAGTATTTGTAAGGCAAACACGAACCCAGATGTATGAAGCATCCTAAGTTCAGAAACTTGCTGTTTGGTTCAAAGATGTCTGCTGATTCTTACGAATAATCAACATAGAATTATGTGATTGTATTCTCCGATGGATTAATTCAAAAAGTCCACTGGGTTAGCCGATTGCTAATTGCTTTCAACACGTAGAAATTGGAGGCAACCCAGTCAAATGATAGCTGTGAAGTATGATTGCTTTTGACATCTAACTGATCGACATAGAAACTTGCTGGGTCGTACTTAAATTATTTTCTATAATAATTACTTACTAGTCTCCAAAAAAAAGTAAAAGTAGGTGAGAATTATTATTTTACATTTAATCTTATCCTGTACTCTGCGACAAAATGAAAGTAGACGGAGAATCATCTTTTCATGACGACATGAGCTAATTTGCATTCAAGATAACAGGATGTGTTTCACATGGCACCGATTGTAGTTCAACAATTAGATCTTAAAATAGGTCTACATGTTTTAGTAAAAACCAACGTAATCAGGCACTATTGTAATCTGTCGTTCCGATTTTTCTGATGGCTTTCCACTTGCACGGAAATAATTTTTATTGTAATATTTCACCTTATACGTATCTTACAGTTTCTTCCTTATCTTCTTCTTGGTTTACATTTTTCACGGTATCGATATTTAAAAAAAAATTTTAAGTCTTACACAATGATATAAACATTTTCAATCAACTTGATAAATTAATTTTAAAAAAGCCATATAAAAACTGATTTAAAAGAAGCAAATACATAACAAATATATACTTTTGACGTGCGAAAAGCCATGAAATTGGCAAAATGTCACTTCTATTGTTATATCCTATAATATATCTGTGTTATTATAATGAACCTGAGTTTCAACTCATGGAAAAATTGTGTTATCACCAAGTAAAGTTGGTTTCGATAGATGTTTATTCATTGAACGATATCATTTTCATTCATATACAGTCATTGGGTCATCCACTCTAGATTCGCTAGAGAAACTTACTCTTTAATATATAAAACATAACGGATTAAAAATAAATAAATAAAAACGAATTATTTAACGTAAATTGATAATTAATTTAAACGAATATTAATTTTTGTTAACAAGAATCATTAGAAAACTTATGAAATGCGAAATAGTGCGTTCAGTTCAATATTTATTTTAATTAAACATAACTTGCGTAATAATCAAATAAAATTATAGACGTTAATTAAGTTAAACGAAAAGGACATGGTAAACATCTTGGATGGAAATAGACAAAATGTTTTCATCGCAAGCAAAAGGCTCTGTTGGTGTTGGAAGTTTAAGTTAAACATGTAATATATTTATTCATAAATGCGAATATATACAAAGCGAAAGTCATCAATTAATGGCATCGGTAAACTATACATATATTTTCCCCCAATGGAATAAAACTGTCAGTTTGGTCTAATAGAATGTAACTTTTTGATAAATAATTTAATTTTTAGTAATTTTGTATTATACAAAAACTGTTTTTATCATATTGGCTGTAATTTTTTACAGTGAGATGTAGAAAAAATTATCTGATTTTTCTTTCAAAGAAAAGTACAACTTCAAATCTCACTAAATTGAAACTTTACAAGTTGAAACCATAAACTGTATACATAAGTTGAACCATTACGTAAATAAGAAAAGATATGAAAAAAAAAAACAGAAAATACAACATCAGGGAAAAACAGTTGAATGGTTTTCAAAATATATAAAATTTTTTTTTTAAATAAATTAAAAAATATATAAATATATAACATTTTTTTAGTTAAATAAATTTTTTTTTTGGTTTTCAGAAAGTTCTACATGTTGCGTTTAGTGTAGAGTTTGTTACTTCCCCCCCCAATCAATCAACTAACAAAATCGAGTAATAAACTATATCCGAAAAGTTAAAAGAAAATCGGTATATAAAGGGGGTTAATAGTTTACCTATTATTAGCTTACCTATATAGTTAGTTTACCTATTTCAATCTTCATAATAGACTACATTATATACAATAGTATATATTGTAAACTACACAATAGACTAAGTTAATATGTGATCTAACCAATATCCAATTTATATTGATTCTGAAATTACGAACGCATTTTCTTCAATTACCTTTTATTTAGTCTGATTCCAATATTCATTTGTAATATTGGATTTATGAGTTATACTTTTTCTTATAAGTACCTTTTTTGAATTTCTGATTTTATCCGTTAATTTTAAATTGTAGGATAGAAAGGACTGCATATGCAGAAAAAATTAAACCCTTTTACCTACAGTATACTTAAAAAAATAATAAATAAAACTTACAGTGCATTCTTGTTTGAACACGAAATGAAATTTATTAAATATATTTGTTTATATCAAAAATTTCCTAGAATTTAATCATCTAAGCTTCGTAAATACTAGTGTTTTTTGGAACATTAGTATCATAATATTTTTATAACTGCCTTTAATACAGAAACATTACAGACTATATCACCCATTTCAAGAACTGTAGTTCTTTCTATTTACAGGCACTTAATCAACCAGTTCATTCACTTAATTCCGAAAATAAAGCGGTTAAGCTTTACTTTGTTATAATAATTTAGTTTCGGGTACCACCCGAAACTAAATTATTTTCTTATTTCTTCGGCACTACTCGGCAGAAGAAGTGGGATGCTCAGGTGTCCCACTTTCGATGATTGAACGGGGACACCCTGGGGGGAAAGAAGAGCACAGTATGGCTAGGGTATCTCCTTTGTGGTCCTTTATTTGAGGCAACGCAGTGGTCGACCGGAGTCCCGATGGTGAGGTCCCCCCCTTTTGGGATCTCTCGCTTGAGGCATGACATTTGTATGATCCTAATCCTGGTGAGGGGAACCCTTCAGGAATCCCTTTGCCTGCCTGGATGAGGCCTTGGGAACAGCATAGCCGGGCCCAGGGTTCCTACCTGAGTGGTTTGAGGCAGTGGCACTTCCCAGAGCTGTGTTTATGTACGGGTCCTCTTCTGAGTGGTGGAGTATAAAATGTAGGAGAAAAAAGAGAGTATGTTATTTAACTTGGATATATTTCTGATTGAAATTTTACAGGTAAATTTTGTATTTGAATTCTACCATTAGATATCAGATAAACTAGTATGTATCAATTTGTGTATAAGAATTTTTTTATTAATAGCGATTATATAATTATATAGAAAAGATGTAAATACAAATATTTTAAAGTTTGAATACTGAGATAGAATAATAAATCTTTTATGTATCTTAGAATAATTGAAATCCTTCACTAATTGTATGATATTTTGTTGACGTAAGGTAGTAATAATTATTGACTCGGCTACAATGAAATTTACATATCTTTAGCGCTAATATATGTAATGTGGATTTTTTTTTAAAGTACCGTACTTTTAGGTTTACAGCTAAAATATAATATTAATTTCAACTGGTAATTGAAGTAATTCATAGCGTATATAAAATTAAATTATTTTTAAAAATAATAATAAAATTTGATTATTTTTTTATTCCAAAATGGAGAGAGCGTTTTATTATTAATTGTGTATTATTAAAAAACAAAAGATTTAAAACAAAATATAATTCATTTTTATTTGAATTATTTACCAATAAATAACAATCTGTTAAATTAAGTAATTAAATAATGTTCGTGAATCATGAATAAAACAATAAATATCTTTTTCTAATTATTCTATAGTAATAATAACTGATATAAACATTTTTAAAATTTTGAGATAAATTTTATATAAAAACTGACGTAAATAAATTTTTTGAAGAATTTTATAATTACATTTCATATAGATGCTAATAAAATTTTTGGATTAGCAAGTCCCTTATGGCCTAGGAACATAACGAAACTTTTTATTAAGTTATGTATTGAAAAAAAAATTATAATTTTTTTAACTTTGTATGATAAAGAAAGATTTAAAATAATATTCATAATATGGATTTGCTACAATGCTGTTTTAATATGTATGATTAAAAAGTGCGAATTTTTTTTTCTTTTAATCTATCAGTAATCTCTTAAAATTTTAGTAAAAATGAAAAATGGAAACATTTTTCGTTATATTTATATACTAGCTGCTCAGCCAGGTATCACTTTGTCCTGATCTTTGGGACTACAAGGAGATTCTGTTTTTGAAAACTAATTAATTTATCGTAATCGTTTAAAAATACCTAAGTTATAAACTTACATTAACTTAAGTTATAAAATTCACTAAAATTTTACAACATAATTGTAACCGTTTTCCACACAACTCATGAGGTACAGCCAAATGTGCGTTTTTTGTTATAATATTGAACAGTTTTTCAAGACACGATTCATTTTTTCGTGACACACATTAACTGCGTGTTATGAAAAAATACTGTTATTAAATGATTTTTACTATTTGTTTTCCTGGTCTTTAAATTATACAGAGCTACATTTTGGAATTACATTTTAACCTGATTTTTGCTCCAAGGTACTGGTACTCCTACTACATACTGCTTGAATTAAGGAGTTTATTTGATATTTTGTTATTTTTGATCTGAAATTCGAATAAAGTAGGTTTCAGAACTGAATTTCTATTCATTTTTGGAATATTTATAAGAAACAAGCTACTCCGGAAAATTTCTTCTTAATTTTTCTCCATTTCTATTTCATAATTTTTACGTTAGCTCTTTTACTGCTATAAAATACGCTGTTTAAATTTTTTAAATTGTTCGTACCGTTAGGAGATATAACTGAAATTCTGAATAAGAAAATTACCTGATAACCGGACAACCGGATCATCGAGAGTATCTATTTCGTATGCAAACGTTAACCCTTATACTGTTAGTAAATATGCTGTTTGAATTTTTTAAATTGGTCGTATCGTTCCAGAAATATAAGTAAATTTCGGAAAAATAACGGATAACTGAATGGTCCAGCGTATATATTTTTTGTGCAAACGTTAGTACTGAACATGGTAAAAAATAAGCCGTTTGAATTTTAAAATTGGTCATACGTTCTCGTAGATATAAATTAATTTCGTAATAAGATAATTTCCGGATAACCGAACAACCGGATAATCGAGAGTATAAAAGAAAAAGATAAAAACCACCCTTGCAATAAATAGAAACTTTTGGCCGATTTATATATTTTTTTAATACCTTTGGGGTCCTTAATCTTGCATTTCAAGAAATATTTACATATCGCTTTTTACATACTCGTATATAGATAAATTAATCATTCTTTATTTTTTTTTTTACAAAAAAAAAAGATTATTTAGGAGCAAGTATGACTTTATCTACGGGGAACTCTATGGACAATTTTATCTTCAACTCTATGCAAAATATGAAATCAAAAGACACTAGATTTTTAAGATTAAATTTTAATTCGATCATTTTCATAGTACAAGAGGTTTATTTTATATTTCAATATATAAGGTATTATGTTCTACATATAAAAACATGCCTAAACGTATTTATGCTGAGCTAATAGTTTTTGCAAATCATTACATATTATATGTCAACGAAAGATATGTGAGAAACAAAATGTATTTTGTTCATCACATCTCAATCAATTCATTTTTATATAGTAATCTTAATAATATCTCATGTGTTACTAAATTTAATCAGTACGTTGTATTCTTTGTAGGATAAAAAAAGTATATATCGAATTAAAATGAGATCCCTATAGAAAAAAAGGATCAACCAAGTAACCGACTTCGTTAATCGATTTATTTTCAATCGAAAACACACGGGACTTTGACCATACATGACCGGTCTTATTTATTATTTAACAAATGTACACCTGACCACCACGAGACATGTAATAACGAATCGGGAATTTTTGCCAGTAAACGGTACATTCCAGTGCCTAATTTTTGGTTATAGTTCATTATTTTATGAAGGAAAACAATCACATAAATGAAAAAAAAAAAAATATATATATTATTAATATATATTTCGCATATATATCCATTAAAGAAATAAATATATATTACAAATACAAATAATAAGAAATAAAAGTAATAAATATATAATAATATAACATAACAAGTGTACACATGTACCACGAGACATGTATTACCAAATCTTGAATTTTCAACTAGTGATCGGTACATTCCGGTGCTAAGCTAAGGGGATGGTTACACACACACACACACACACACACACACACACACACACACACACACACACACACACACACACACACACACACAGATAGACAGACATACATAGAAATGACCTTAACTAAGAGAGAATATATATAAAAATAAGATAAATCTAACAAATTATTTAGTTACTGTTATTTTATATATTCAAATCTGGCATGGATGTTTTAACTCATTATTGGTATGAGATCAAATTGTTATTTAGGAATACTATATGTTAAACCTTTCTAATATTTTATTCACTCAAACCAAAACACAACAAAACTTTTTAGCTTTCTAATTACAATTTAGTTATAATCTATTAAACATATAAAACATATTTATTATATTGTATTTCCACATTTATGTTCGGATTAAGAACAGAAACATAATATTTATAAAGTATATATTAATAGTGAATCTTTGAGTTCTAATGATAGTGTAACTACTTATGTGTTAGCGGATTAACTATTTTGTTATAAAATATTAAATTTATTTTGTTATAAATCTTCTTTTTTTTTTTACCTCCGGAACTACCGTTAGGTATTACAGCAGAGGGTGAATGATTTGTAGCATGTGTGAAAATGCCATACCTGACCGGGATTTGAACCCGGGACTTCCAGAAAAGCCGATACCCTACCATTCGCGCCACGGAGGTCGGCATAAAGATATCTTAGATATCTCATAAGGTATTAAGATACCTTAGGTTTTTGAACGGTACAAATACATTTTACGATGAATTCCTAAATTAATAAACTGAGAAACGATTAAAAATCTAGCTATATCACTTAATAGAAGTGAGTA
>JAAAKQ030095890.1:0-14548 GCA_010016005.3 Zanna intricata
AACAAATTGTTAGGGATGTAGGATGTAGGAAGTATAACGAAATGAAACGACTGGCACTGGATAAGGAATCTTGGAGAACTGCATCAAACCAGTCAAATGACTGAAGACAAAAAAAAAAAATATCATAATAACAGTAGCTACGGATATTCTTAAGTAAAGAAATAAAAAGTACAATATAAAAACAAAATTTATTAAATTATATTTTAAGGGGAAAAAGGCAATAATATTTATTACGTAATAATAAAACATTTCAAGAATTATATGTAAAAAAACAAATACACAAAATATTCAAATCCATATAAGTCAGTAGGCAAATAATAGAAGTAAATATAAGTACGCAGATAAAATATCTAGATCACATATTTTCAAAATAATAATTCTATTTCATATTATAAATAAAAATAACTATTTTACAATATTACATAATATTATTTGAAATAAAATATAAAACAATCACACAACGTTTCGCCTTCAATGAAAGACTTTTTCAAGTACAACTAAAAAAAAATCTACAGTGGACATCAAGATGTATAACTTCCTTTTATGAAAATCCAAAAAAAAATAATACGATTCTAAATTATAATTTTCAATTAATATTAAATAATCAGATGTTTCACCAAATCTATTACAAATACATATACGTAATAATACTTATTATATTACACGTTTTTAAAAATCCATAAAATTTTATTCCTTAATGTGTTTTAATTTTTAATTATTTTTTTTAAAACTTTTATTGTTGTTATTGAATTGTTTATTTTAAAATTCTTATTACAACGAGAGATTAATAAAATTATTAATAAATCAAAATATTTAAATTAAAAAAAAAAAAAAAAGTTTAAAAAAAGAAAATGAGATGATATTTGATTCGAACCGATGTGGTTTCCACTGTAAAGTCTAAATATTTTCATTAATTAAATTTTAATTAATGAGTTTAATTTGGTAATTAAACTCTGAAACCAATGAAAATAAGTACCATTTATGATAGATCGTTAAAAATCTCTCAATGAAGGCAATTACTGTAATTTTCTCAATTACTGCAATTAAGAAAAATACAAAAATCCAAATTTTTTGATCTTTTGGCCATTTTGGATACTTTTGGTTCAGTCGATTGCAATCAAAAGGGAAGTTAGTTGTTTACAACAAAATTGTTTACAATTAGTTGTTACAACAATCCTAAGTTCAAAATTTCAATATCCTATAGCTATTCGTTTTGGAGTTATGCGAAATACATATGTACGTACAAACGTCACGCCGAAATTATTCAAAATGGATTCTTCAGGGATAGTCAAAACGGATATTTCCGTTGAAATATGAAAACATTATGTTGTATGATAATTTTTTCACTAAAATGAAATGTTGAATAACTATGTTGTAACAATTCGATTGTGAAATCCGGTTGACACAGCGTAGCCAGTAGACTTCACAAAGCCTATAAAAGCTACAAAAAATACGCAGGCATATGTAAATGTTTCTTTAAAACATTCCACCCTGTGATCACCGGCTGATCTTACACAAAATAATTTTATGAATATACAAGAAAAACTCCCTGACACGTTCACCTGGAGTATCACATTAAACGTTCTATGAAATGCAGGTCGAAATGTAAATATAATTAATTTTTAATAAACTGCAAAACGCAATAGATTTTCTGTTCAGGAGTCGCCATCTTTGCTAGTTTTCTGTCAAGCGGAAAGATCAAGCTTTGGCCAATTATCCCTAACAACTATCATAAAATTATCAAGCAACTAAATTATCCCTTCTTCTTTTTGATAGTAGCTTTAATTCTAAACTCTGCATAAGATATATTACCATAAATTAATACCACAATATTCTCTTTTTTACATCCGGTGTATATACGAAATGCCTGTATTATTTCGAACATGTGTTGAACAACTGGAGTTTTATAACAATGGAATCACTTAAGATGTATTACCAAAAAATGATAGAATTATTTTTAATGCAGGGAAATTTAAATATTAAATTAGTTAATTTATTTTTTAATGTATAGCTCTTAACAAGAGATAAATATAAAAAATTAAAAAAACATGACTACCAAAGAAGTTAACAATAGGATCTAAAATTTCTTTTAAAATACCTTTAGAAATATTATCAATAACAATGGAATATTTAACCTTTAAATTTTTAAAATAATTTTATTTCTGGGTGCAACAGGTAATAAAAAATATTGATACATTCAAGAAAAATCTTCAAGGTGAATGGCTTTGTTTGAAATGAATCAATAAAATATTTTTTTTTTTTTTTAACCTCCGGAACCACCGTTAAGGTATATCTTCAGAGGATGAGATGAATAAATTGTAGCGTGTGTGAAAAATTCCATGCCTGACCGGGATTCGAACCCGGGACCTCCAGATGAAAGGCCGAGACGCTACCATTCAGCCACGGAGGCCGGCTAAATAAAATATTGTTACACAAACAACTGAAAAAGAAATTATTAAATTCCTTTACTACCTAAATGTGAGATAAGATAACAGAAAGTTGAGACTTTTGGTATAGTATTTTTGGTAAAGTTTTCTGATATGTTTCATTTTGAAATCCGCTTTCAATTTTTATAACTGCATACAATTTATTTAGGATAATAATAAAAAATTATCAATATTTAAAACAAAAAAATTTTTTTAAATAATGAAGACAAATTAAAAAAAAAAAAAAACAGTTCAAAAATTTCTTCATTAACAATGAGATAATTCATTGTTCAATAACATCAGGAGATGAACATCTGATATTTTTTTTTAGAATTTTTATCCTTTTAAAAAAGGTTTTTTGTAAGTTATCTATCATAGTAGCATTTCAAAAGGATAATTTTCCTTTAATATATCTTCTACAACAGTTATTTGAAAGAAACTTACTGTTCTTTACTCTCTAGTACATTTTTCTGCAGAAAATAAAAAAAATAAATTATCAAAAGTGGTGTATTTGATCGTAACTAACGGTTAAACATAAAAAAAAAATAAATAAAAATTGTTACCTTTTGTTAAGATTTCTTTAGAAGAAATAAGTTTTTTCTTTTTTTCTTTTTAACCTTCAGAGGATGAGATGAATGAATTGTAGCATGTGTGAAAAATTCTATGCCTAACCGGGATTCGAACCCGGGACCTCCGGATGAAAGGCCGAGACACTACAACTCGCACCACTGAGGCAGGCAAAGAAATAACTATTACATTTTATTAACATTTAAATATTAAAAAATAAATAAAGAAAATACTTATCATTTTATAAACATTTTTTTTTAAACATGAAAAAAACGTTTTATTATAAGACGTTTGACCTGATTAGTTAGAAAACATTTTTTATTACATTTTAATTAATAATTAATAAAAAAAAAATTACAAACTGATGTTAATGAACATTTTTAACAGTTATTATTAAATGAATTTTAATTAAAAGGATAACTTCTGTTAATGACGTTAAAAATATCAAGTCTTTTTATTTCATACTAAAATAGTTTAATTATATTAAGTATCATACTTATCACTAAAAAAAAATAAAGATATATAGAGTGATTAAAAAAAAATGTAACAAAATTTCAGGATATGTTTTACAGGTAAAAAATAAAGATGAAATTTCACAGAAACTCAATACAATAAGCAAACATTTGGATCTGATTTCTGTACATTCACTAAAAATAAACCAGATTGTAATTCTTAGGAATCAAATTTAGTAGTAAATTTAACGATTTTACAAGAAATGTGAAATTGTAAAAAAAAATAGGTAACCAGATCTCTATTTTTAGTAAGTCTTGAGAAATATGGATTAAAATAAAAGACTGGAGTCTAAAAATACACTATTTTATATTTGGAATAAAATATCTTTATAAAATAGGTATGTAATAAATACATAAAAGTTTAAACAGAACTTATAAAACATTTAATTCTGAGTAAAATTACAGGAATAAAATTCGCAGAAACTAAATAAAATCGTATGAATTTCGAATTAAAAAAAAAACATATTAAAATATGGCAATTTTAACAAGTTATATGATATACTAGAATTTATTTCATGAATAATTAAATAAAAGAAATTTTATATAAGTAAGGATATCAATTTCTATAAATAGTTACAGTTTAATTGTAGGTTGCCCAACTTTATGATATTATAAACTTTACCTTTTAATTATGATTGCAGTAGATCAATTTACGACAAAGATATTATTATCTTTAGAGCAATTTACTCTAATATCCTTCAAAAGGTTCTATAATTATATAGAACATTAAAATCAAATTTCTGTAAGGACAATAATCCACAACTGTTTAGAGTTTTAATGATAAAATTTGTTTTTGTATATGTGTATATGAGCGCGCGCGGCTGTTTGCCTACTTTTTTCACCTTTTTTTTTTTGTTTCTTTTTCTTCCCTGGGCTGGATCCACATATAAGTATGATACAGCCCAGAAGAGTGTCCTATATAAGAACGGGCCACCCCGTCTACCAGCTTAATATCCGTTATGACAGGTAGATCCGCCGGTCGGATCTTACTTTGCGCTCGTCTCAAACCCCAAGAGTAAGTTCATAAGGCCCGGCTATGCTGTCCCTAGATCCTCACTCAGGGAGCCAGGAATCGGTCATTAAGCCAACGCCTCTAACAGGGACATCCCAATTGGGGTATCCCCGCTGGGACTCGGTCTTCTTCGCTCGGGGGTTCGAGATTTCTCATACCTCATCGCTACTGCCCACCCGAGCAAATGACAGCTCCCCAGGGAGCTACCACTCACCCTTGAGCCCCCCCGATCCTTCTCCTGAAGAACTTACGATGGTATCAAAATTCTTGGAGCTCCACACCGAGCGGTCCGATTATCGCCGATATTCTTCCCACTGTAACACTATCTGTTCCGGGGTATCCGGATTGCCACAGTAAGGGCAGAAGGGGTTATCCGTCCTCCTCCTCCTACCACACAGGTATAGGTTCGGAAGACCTCCTCGGTCCGTCAGGAATTGCGTGAGCCAGTAATTCAACTCACCCAATCCCCAACCGGCCCACAGCTCTATATCCGATCCATCTGCCCTTGGTGGACACATCCCACCTAGCTTGCCAATCTCAAAACAGGGCCACATGTAGTCCCCTCTGGGCACTACCCGGTGGATCAACATTCGAATTTCTACCAGCTGCTGAAGAGGTGGCTGCCCTGTCGTCACCAGTACCACCTTAGTAGACACCGAAGCATATGCTGATGCCACCTTGAGAGCCATGCGTCGCTGTACCCGCTCCAAGATCCTGTTGCATCCCACGGCTATAGCCCTCTTCCACGCCGGAAAACCATAGAGAAGTTTTGCGTGTAACGCAATACAGAAGTGTTTTTGTAAAGAGAATGTTAATTAATTTCTCGAACATGGTACCGCTAATATGTTAAGTAAATCAGTAATATTAACGATTAAAAATCCACCTAACCAGCAAGTTGAAATAAATCCAAAATCTTTAAGCTTAATTGAAAGCAATCATTAGGAGTTAAAAAACTTATATTGAAGAAAAAAAAAATGTTAAAATATAAAATCAGTCATGACTGTCCAGTCCTAACAGTATACTCGAATACTGTTAATATTAGTACAATATATCTAGTATATATATGTTAATTTAGTATTTAACTAATGTTAATTCGTTACGTTTAGTTCGAAATATAACGGTTTTAGGGTACTTGACACGAGAACAAAGTGAATTTATCACAGAGTGAATTACATAACACAACAAATTAGTGAATTCTTTTTGTGGAAAGGAGATTACCCACAATATGCTTCCAACGCATCCTCCACTTTCTCGGCCGTATAATCTGTAGACCCGGCGAAAATCTTGAGAAGCTACTCGTACAAAAAAAAATCAAGGATAACAGGTCACGCGGAAGACCGCTGCAAAGATCAAATTGAAGAGGCGAATTGAGAAACGTTAGTCACATTGATTCGAATGGCAGACGACCGTGTGTTATGAAGAGATATGAATCGGGTAACCAGCTCTCAGCCATGAGATGAAAGATCACTGATGACTGATGATTCTGTGGGATTCAGAAGGGGAACCATTATTTCATTAACATATAAATATAAATGATACTTCAATATGAGGACCATTCCACTATTTCCACCATTCTTAATATTTCCTGCAGCAGCATGCTTATTAGTTTTTCCTTTTTTTTTTTTTTTTTTTATTTATATATTAATAGTATGGTTAAAGAAAGGTATAGTTTACCGGAAAATTTTTAATTTAATTTAAGTCCACACATTTTCTTTTATTTATTTCATTTACTATTCTTATTTGTTTTGATAAGTTATTATTTAATTTGAATTACTACGTTTATTTATTTTTTAAATTAATTGGACAGGTTAAAATAATTTTTTTTTCTTATTTATATAATTTAAAACAATATAAGTAGCGTAATATAAATGTAGCGTTGTCGTGGAGTTACTATATTATCGGCACATGAAATAAAATAATTCTTTATAATCGTAACTATTTATTGACACAAAATATTAGAACACTATTTATATTAAACTTCTTGTTCTCTTTAATTCTTCAAAGAATGAATTTTATATATTATTACCTATTGTAATACTAAAAGAACAACTCTGAAAATGTTTTCTTTTCTCTTCCATCAACCTCCCCTTGGTCTTACGCCTCAAGTGGTGAATCTACAAAGGGACCCACCACTGGGATACGGTCTTAACTTCTCCTTCCTAGACAGCTCGTGTAAGCTACAGGCTCCACTCCCAATACCCGGGAGGCCCCCAATCACTCATCATGGTGCGGTCCACCTCAGAGAACCGCCGCCAACTCCTGATTAAGACTGATCTCTCTCCTTACCAGTAGTTCCCCAATCTGCTTCCCAGCCAAGAATAATTTTATCTTAGCTTATATTGGTTTAATGATTTTTTTAAAATATAATACAAATTTTCATATAAAAAAAATCGTAAAAAAAATTTGTAAGCATATTTAGATTAGAAAAAAACAAAATTCAATAAATGAATGAATCGGGATGTAATATATCTCTGTTTTGTAATTATTCTTTGTTTTAAATTATATAAAAGAAAAATTTAGCAAGAAAAAAATAATTTAAGCAGATAAAATATTGATGTAAACATCTTTTGATTTGTTACTTTTTAAAATAAGTTATAAGAAATAATAGAGTGGTGTCGATCCATTACTACATTAAAAATTCGTTAAGAAAATAAATTAAAATAGAACATAGAAATGAAATACGATAGAGTGGAAGAAATATGAGTTATATTAAGAGTGTATCATATATTTAAAGATCTGTTATTCAATCTAAATAAATATTAAAATGGTAGAGGAAGTATTAAATTAATTATCTACTAACTAATGTAGTTTATATTGAGGAAGAATCTTGTACACAGTAATTTTAATTTTTTTGTACCGAAATAAATGTTTATTTGAAGCAATGCTTTAAGATTAGAACAGTTAGAAAGACAAAACTATTGACTTTTGAAATACAATCTTCCATATATAGTAGAACAGAATATTAAAAATAAAATTAATTGATAAAATTCGATGTGAGGAAGTTATAGAACTAAATGTTACAAATTAATAATTATTTTTTTTTTAAATGAAAAATTACGATCAATTTAAAGTTAATTGGTTGATAAATATAAACAAATGAGTATATACTATTCAAGAATACCGATTACTAGCAAAACGAAATTAGTAGTTAATCACATGATATAACATAAATTAAATAAGCCGTTCATTAATTAAAGCCGTTCAAAAGTTCCCGCCCTGACATAGAAGTGGCGCAAATACGACCAAATGACTATGACATGCGTCATGTACCATCTCTTAGATGACGTGCTGGGAAGTCATGCATGCGTTTACTTGCTTGTTTGTAGTGACTAGCTTTGACATTTCTAAAGAAATAGAAAAAAATGAAAAGTCTGAACTGTTTTGAGGTATTATAAAGTACTGTGTTTTAAAAGGTTTAACACAAACGAATATACAAAAAAAGGTACCTTTTTACCTTCGTTTTCGAAGGTAAAAAAGTAGATTACTGAATTTAAAGTTGATCTCATTCATTCTAGATGATCAACGCTGAAATTCCCAAAAACAGCTATGAACGACGACATTGTCACAAAAATGCACAATGACTTGTATAAACTTATAATTTATAAATTTATTTTAACGGGATTTCGCTGAGTTTTTTTTTTTCATTTCATAACATTAGATGAAATATAGATTCTCTAATACTCGTTATAAACCAAACAGCAGTCCAAATACTGTTTTGAAGCTGGTAAAAATGCTCCACAGAAAACGAAAGAGATTATATCAGCAGGAAAAGTCATAACTACAGTTTTTTTTTTAGGGTTCTCGTGGTGCATTGCTCATAGACTACCTGAAGAAAGGAAGGACAGTTATCGGAGAGTATTAAACTTTACTTCTCGATCGACTAAAAGATACTTTTTAGGTTAAACATGAACAACTACATGGTAAAAATAAAAGTGTCTTTCACTACGATAACGCATCTGCA
Organism: Zanna intricata; assembly: GCA_010016005.3. NCBI lineage: Eukaryota > Metazoa > Arthropoda > Insecta > Hemiptera > Fulgoridae > Zanna > Zanna intricata. The sequence goes on from JAAAKQ030095890.1 coordinate 8,479, forward strand.
CACATCTCTGGTTACATCGCCGACCTCCATGATCTACGTTTCGAAATGCTACTGCAGGCACTGTATTCGTCGGATTTGGCTTTCAGCAATTAATTCCTCATCCTGATTCCCTGAAAACACACTCCAACCACTCCCTCTTTACCCAGCCCTAATGGGATTTATCGGAGGTCATCAATTAAACCTCGGCATATGACATCTTTGAGTCACCTCGGCCCAGGATGCCAATAACGCTAATCCCACAAGCGACATTTCCATCGGTGTTAACTATTACTAAAAATAACAAAACACATATTTAGGAACACAAAACTATAGTCGTCGAAGGAACTGAATTGCCTATTAATTCTGCTTTCTAACGACATAATATAAAGGCGAATCGATGACATGGCTGTCGATGTTCACGATCAGATAATTCAGCAACTGAGATTAAACGAATTTTTTAGTATTCAATTTCAAAATTCAAATGATTTCATTATTGTTTACGTGTAAAATTGTAGGATAATTTCTCCCAGGTTGGCAAACACTAACCCACCGGGCTGGCCTAGTGGTTAACTAGCTAAATTAAAATCAGCTGATTTCGAAGTCAAGAGTTCTAAGGTTCAAATCCTAGTAAAAGCAGTTACTTTTATACGGATTTGAATACTAAATCGTGGATACAGGTGTTTAGGTTTAAATGGTCGACCTGAAACTGTTCAAAACTTCATTTATATTAATACATATCATTCTCATTCATCCTCTGAAATAATACCTTACGGTAGTTTCGAAGGCTAAACATAAAAAGAGAGAGAAAATGAGTGAGAGATTTGTAAACACTACTATATACTATTGTAATCTAAAGAAAATTATTCTACAATTTATTTAATTTCTGATTCGATTTTATTTACTTAAATTTATTACCATATATATAATATTTTTTATTTAAAAATAATAACCAAAATACTTCTCCGCAAATTTTTGCTCGTAAGAAAATAGGATATAACAATTACGACTCTTATGTATAGAGTTTCCTCTGAAGATAACATGGTAGGGATTTTGCACAATGATATTATTGTTTTATAACTAACAGTTGTGTACCTGAATTTTTAAAAATTAGAATGCATGGTTGTAAATAACCATTATATTCATTATTTGTTCGGGCAAAAAGGAAAGAATTTACTTTAAGGTAAGGCAATTTCGGTTACCGTTTACGATTCATACAGTCATCTCCTGTGGCTGCCTAAATCTACCTGTTCTATTGTAATTTTCTAAGAAATATTAATTACATACAAACATCAAATAGATTTAGGGAGAGTAAATTCCATATTAAATGTGTGAGTGCGGATGCACACGCGCCTATTCATTGAGGCCAATAATTTCTTTTTCATCCTCTATTTTTTTGTACCACTTTTACCTATTTAATAAAAAAGAGGGAATATGGAACTCACAAATTCCCGATATATTTTTTCGTTATGTATTCTTGTAAAGAAACCACTTATGAACTTAAAGGCCGTTAAGCAGCTTCTGCTTATCAACCACTAGGTAATATTGGGAATACACAGATTGTTAAAAAACATAGATAACACTGTATTGATAACATCATCGGTCTCAAAACAAATTTTTTATGTTCCACATTAAAGCAAATGTTCCTTTAAAATGCATCATATTGAGATATGATTAAGTAGGTTTTTATGGGAGTTGGTAGATGGCTGCAGAAATCCCAACCGGTAACGGTGGTTCATCATCAGTCAATTTTTTTCCTAATTGGTTAAACAAATAATGAATAAAAATGTTAATCATAATTATTAGAATTTTTTAATATTTTCACATAGATGTCTCGTATTCTAGTTGTTTATCTTCAAATGAAATATGAATGACAGTTTTTTCGTGTAAGATTTTTTCCAAAATCTGCTAATTTCTTCTACTGTTACTATGCTACGTAATTAAAATATTACACCAAATTATTTTATCTCATTACGTAGAAAATATAACGCCACACTAATTATCACCTTTGTTTCAAATATTAAATTCTTATAATTTGGAAAATTTTTTCTTGTTATTAAATAAAACTTTATGTTTTACGTTATGTTTTCGAATGTGCAAAGATTTCCATGTGTATTGATAACTAAAAAAAGACGTTATTCCTTATTAATATTTTTAAAAAATATCTTTGTTATCTTACCTTTATTGGATACGCAGCAGTTTATTTGGTAAAACATAAGTGAAGAGACTATTTATAAGAAAATTATAATTTAAATATTTCTGACGCATTTTGCAGTTGAACTTTTCAGCTTTCTGGGCTAAATTGGTTGCAACTTAACAGAAAAAGAGAATGAGCGTTCTGTTAAAGCAAGATATTCTAGAAATAAAAAAGGAGGTAATTACAAATGAGGAGATTAAGATATTCTATAATCATAGCAATTTATATTTAACGTAATTCTTTTACCGTGGAAAAAAAAATAAAGCATGAAACATTTGTTTAAAAGATAGACAGTTCACCTACAAACCATATCAGCCAATCTTCCTTTTTTTTTTTCTTTTTCTGTTTAGCCTCCGGAACTACCTCGAGATATTACTTCAGAGGATGATATATATGAATGTGAATGAAGTGTAGTCTTGTACAATCTCAGGTCGACCACTCGTGAGAAGTGTCGTAAATTGAAACCCAACCACCAAAGGACACCGGTATCCACGATTCAGTATTCAAATCCGTATAAAAATTTTTTCTTTACTAGGATTTGAACTTTAGAACTCTCAACCTCGAAATCAGCTGATCTGTGATGTCGCGTTAACCACTAGATCGACCCGGTGGGCAGCCAACCTACCTACTACGTACATTATAATTTCCGACAAGTCGCTGGAGAAATGTAATGTAATATTCTCTTTCGGAATTATGTATACGTACTCTTAAACAATTCCATATTAAAAAAGTTAACATACCGGGAAAATATTTTCAAAATATAATAAAGCATATTAACTAATAAAATAATATGCATTAATATTATATTTATTTGTTGCGGAACGAACATCTAGGAAGACTGTATATCTGTATAATATTGGTCCTGTTTTATGAATGTACCAAGACAACTCAGTTGTCTTGGCGGCCTGAGTTGTGACAACTCAGTTGCGGCCTGAATGAAAAATTTCCCGATTCTTTTTTTACCATCAGTAATCACTTAATAAAACCTCAATAATCCTTCACTTAGTGAAATCTGCATTTCCTTTTTTATGACATGACCTTTTCTAACGACTGACATCCCTTTCCAGTGAACAATATAAATTAAACACTGTTGAATACTGTTTAATTTTTTGTATTGTTAAAAAAACAAGTATGTGAAATTTATTTTAGAACATTTAATTTTATTTCCTTTTCTAAAAAAATACACATCCTAATTTCTTGAATGTTAAATTTGTCGTTGTTGCTTTTAAAAATACGTGAAGTATAAACTGCGAGTATGGTACTTTTTGCCTAGAACAGTCCACTTTGAATATTTAAAAAATTACTAGATCAATAGAAAAACATCGTTTCACATATTAAATTCAGTTTTTACAATATTACGTATACGACGAGCTGTATGTATATATTTAAACATTGAATCACAAATGGATTTGGAAAAGTTTATTTAAAACTTTCTTATACGCTAATTAATTTGGTCAAATTAATATGTTATTCGGGTGGTTGATCTATGTGCCTGAAACCATATAAAGTTTTGTGGTTGTATATGATGTAGAATTAAAGAGTAATCAAGTACAATTGGTTTTTGATATCGATCAAAATTTATTGTCTTTCTATTGGTAAGTTTAATTCACACCTAATGATTACTTAAAAAACATCGATTATGATTGGTTGGATTTAACTTTCTTACAAATTTTTAGTTTCTTCCAAATCTGTGATTGGTTTAAAATTGCGACTTTTTGTTTTTTCAATCTTATTCGTACTTTTGATTGTTCGAGAAAATACGGTATTCTAATTGGTTATGTATTAAACTAATCTGTTTGGGCGGAGAAATTTAAAGTGTGAACTGCGATATGCTGAAAAGAAAGTGTATTGTTATTGGTTTGTTTACGGTATTCTTATGGGTTGTTTATTAAATTAACCTGTTGAGTCGGAGAAACATAAGGGTGAACTGCGATATGCTGGAATTAATGTGTATTATCATTGGTTTATTTTTATCGGCATTGCATTTGGAAGATTATAATCGTATTTCCGTTATGTTTCATTCTTTTTTCGCAGGTTAGGCAATTGTTATGAATCTACAAATAATACATACAATTTGATCAATTTACAATATAATTATAAAGTGATGAACGCTGTATCATTATCTTTTATATATTCCTACTCAACCCTCTTCAATTAAAATATATTCTAAAAAAATTATTAACTTGGTAAAAGTGTTTTTTTTTTACGAGGATTAATGAAAAATACTGGTACTTGTAAAAGGCGTAATATTCAGTAACAGTACCTTTGTAGAAATTAAAAAATACTGAATATTTCCAACAGCTTATCCACCTTTATTTCCGATATAAATTTTTAATAACATAATTTTTAAGTTATTTATAACATTACTATAAAATTAACCTTTTAACCCAATTTGGTTTTAATATTAACCCAACGTTACTTTCTTTTTATTAGATATTATTCTTAATACTCTAGTTCCTATTTTGTGTTTTTTTTAATATTTATTTTTTTGTGAATTATTCCTGGATCGCTGAATTGATAGTAATATAGAATACATATATGCTACAGTTAGATAAATATTAACTAAAACGGTTCATTTTAAGAATGTTCTCTTTAATATGGATAAAAATTCAATAGAGAATATGTTAGAGATCATAACAATATAAAAATATTACTCTTGAAAATTTATACCGGTAAGTTATTTCGAATATGTAAACGCTGGGAACAGCTGTTACAACTACTATTTGTATCAGGAATTTCAATCTTTTCGCTAGAATTGCATAGAATAAGAATGATGTTAGTATATAACTAAACGTGTCTTATGTGCGTACAATACTGTGTATATGCGTTATTGTATATTAAGTATTCATATCAATCTATTATTTTGAAAACAAGGAGCTTTAATCAAATATTAACGTCGTTCAAGACCGTTCAGATTCAAAACACTGGGAAAATATTTTCTTTTTAATTAAATAATTTTTTTTTTCTAATGTAGAGTACATTAAAATTCGTTACAGATCTCTGACAGGTAGTAATTTTTCGAACTAACGAACTGCATTAAGCGGGTTAGATAGCAGATTAATAAAACATTTTTACTTTCCCTGTAATATTTTTACAGTTTAGATAGCGCTGTAGCATGGCTATAACTCTGAAGGGAAAGTATTGTAATCGTTCAATTTGGGCATATGTGATTTTCACACCTGAGGAATCCAAAAAAACCGGATAGAAATTTTTCGGATGATCGTATGTACGAGTGTGTGTTGAGTGTTGGCATCCAAATTACCTTATATCTCCAGAACTGCTGGACGGATTTTGACAAAACTTAGATTATTTCTATATATGAGGCATTGATGCCATTAAATTTCAAATTAAAAGGTCGAGAAGGTGAGGCTGTACGGCTCAGTACCTTAAGATTTCGTCTAATTAAGGTCATATTTTTTTACAATTAAAGAATAACAATAACTGAAAAAAAAAAGTTTGCAAATTCGCATCCCGCCCCAACAAATAGTGATGTAGTCGTCTGCTATGTTGTGATCTTGCATGGCAGTCTAGTAGAATTTTTTTTTTTTGGGTATTCAGTCATTTGACTGGTTTGATGCAGCACTCCAAGATTCCCTATTGAATGCCAGTCGTTTCATTTCAATATACCTCCTACATCCTACATCCCTAACAATTTGTTTTACATATTCCAACCGTTGCCTGCCTCAATTTTTCCCATCTACCTGTCCTTCCAATATCAATGCAAGTATTCCAGCATGCCTTAATATGTGGCCTATAAGTTTGTTTCTTCTATTAACTACATTTTTCCAAATGCATCTTTTTTCATCAATTTTCCGCAGAATCTCTTCATTTGTAACTTTATCCATCCATCTGATTTTTAACATTCTCCTATAACACCACATTTCAAAAGCTTCTAAT
>JAAAKQ030095923.1:0-11026 GCA_010016005.3 Zanna intricata
AGACGCTAAAGAGTAAATTAAGACTTCAATATTTTACTGCTATTATGAAACGAATTATTAGGTTCGTAGTGATCAGCAAAGACAAAGTGCTTCAGTTACTAATAAAAAAAGGTTAATATGTGATTTGTTTATTTTTAATCTATACATTCTAATAACTAAGCTATACGAATTAAAAATTCATAATCTTTTTTTTTTTAATTATTTATAATGTTGCATTGTAGATGGCAAAACCCGACAACAGTAGGTATGACACGATCGTGAAATAAAACGAATAGAGAATACTGTGACTGCGTTACAATATTCTCAGTATTCTTAAACAGTAAAATATGTACGGGTTCGAGCATATTAAGTAAGTTTCGTGAGAGAAAAAATATTACTATTTATATTAAAAAATGTAAGTTGTGGGGGGAAAAGAGTTCAGGTTATATAGACTTTGGAAAGAGGGAAAACTGTAACTGAATAAAATATTTAAAAAGCATTTAGTATGTTTGAGGATACGTGTTACGGGCATGCATAATGCTAATGCATATTGCATTAAAAATACATATTGCTAAAAACTTCAGCTGAAAGTTATAGAAAATATATAAATGTATCCAGTCATTTTTTAAATCTTTTTGAATAATACATTGCTGGTGAGTTAACACAAATTTTTCAGTCAGTAATCGGAATATACTGTGCTTCAGGTAATGCTGTAACCAATGCAACTCTAATAATGCAACTGTATTTCGTAATACACCTACTTCTATGTACGAGGGATATATATTTTTTTCTTAATTATAGTCTTAGCCTCGGATTAAATGTGATAACAATGCAAAAAAAATAAGATATTCTGCAGTTCAGAAAAATCATGTATAAATATAATAAAACAATTACTTTGATTAAATTATACTGGTCAACATAATATTTGAAATTGAAAAGGGAGTAGGTGTTGTAGAAGTTGTATTATATGCTTAATTTGAATTTGTATTCCAAAACAACCCATCACGTAAAGTTCTTGAGTTGCAACCCCTTAAATTTAATTGTTCCATCATTCATGAAACAAACAATACAAATAAATTAGTTTGTCTATTTGTTTGCTTATTTACATATGATTTATATTATGATGCATGCTGTATACCTAAATTTGATAAATAATAGTTGAATGTCATTTCATGTAAGCCAGACATGTATAAACATGTTAGCGAGTCAAGTAATGAGTAATTCAATGTGATGAAATTTTCTTCAGTATGAGTTCAAATATTGGTATAACTTGCTGTGTTCTTTAGTTGTGGTAGTGGTTATCATACACATATAATAAATTAAATAATATTAACAATTAAAAATCCACTTTACCAGTACATTGAGATAAACCCAAAATATTTCGGATTACTTGAAAGCTATCATCAGGAGTTAAAACGTTACATTGAAGTCAAAAATATTTAAATAATATTTTTTGACTTTGATATAATGTTTTTTAACTCCTGTATGTGGCTTTCATGTAAGCCAAAAGATCTTGAGTTTATCTCAATGTGCCCGTAAGATGAAGTTTTAATTGTTAATATTGTTTAATTAATAAACATATCAGTGGTACCAACGTTCGAGAAATTAACATATAATAAAGATTATTTCATAAGTAATGACATAAATTTAGTGAAGGATTTTTATGACATTTATTGAAGAACATATTATTTATTTTATTGAACATCAAGATTTGTTAAGAAGTGTGTGTTTCGCGCTCTGTTTTATTTCTGCCCATGGTGAATAAATTTTATGAAGTTTTTTAAGTAATTATGTGTTTATAAATTAAAACTTGGTTGTTTTTATAAATAAGATAGTATTACTACAATATTTTAGTTTACTTTCATTTATTAAAATATTTTGAATTTTACATTAAATAAAAATTCATATAAAAATTCTCCAAATATTTTTTATTGCGTTGGCAGAGAATTCACCAAAAAAGTGAAGAAAAACCAGTATTGAATCTGCTGAACACTGCTTACAAACATTATTTTTTTCTGTCCTTTGGAAGACCAAAATAAATCCTGGGCTTCTTATCTAGCTTGCATCAAGTGCTACGCTAAACTAACCCAAGGGGTAAAAGGAAAAAAAAATTGTTTTTGGCGTACCTATAATTTTGCTACAGCTTACTAACAATTGTGATGAGTGGGTTGTTTTTCTTAACAAATTTTACTGATTTCAAATCAAATAATAAAAGCAATATTCCATATCCAATATTCATTCAGGTATGAGACCAGTACTTTATTGTGATGATTTACCGATTCCGATTACTCCAACTTCTTGGAAAAAAAATTCTGATTCCCCAAATGGCTCAACCGATGAATCATCAACTTCAGCAGTTATTAACTACATTCCAAAAGGATCAAATATTAAACGTCATCACACAAGCAAAACTGAGCGACCTAATTCGTGAGTTGTATTTCTCGAAACAACATGCAGAACTCCTTGGTTTACGTCTTAAAAAATGAAATTTATAAAATAAGGAAACTAAAATTTCAGGATACAGAAATCGAAACGAAAATTTACTGAAATACTTTAGAAGAGATAGCTGAATTTTTCCCTGCCATGATATTAGGGGACTAGTCCCTGAAGTGGACATTGAACATGTTATCCATGACTTTCGTTTATTATAAAAAAAGCTTAAAGGAAGTGTTGTTGCATAACTGGAATAAGTTTTCTTCTACATCGGTAGCACATGCTGCGGGAATGAAAAAACATATGAAAGTATGTCAAAACTGTAAAAAGCTATTAAATATGATAAACACTCATGGCAAATCATTACTGCCTTTATCATTCAACCTTCAAGTGATTGGGCTTCTTCTAAGTCGACAGAGTGGCTTTATAAAATATATGTGTTTCTTGTATTTTTGGGGTAATCGGACGAGAAATAGATAGTTCGCAATTACATACTAGCCAAAAAGAAATCCGTTTACCTCAGGAAAGGTAAACGTTGTAAATATTCTTCTAGTGGAAGCAGATCGTATTATTTAATCACCTCTACACATATAACTAGGCCTGATGGAGAATTTCTAAAAGCATTAGATAAAGATCTCTATATTTAACTATTTTACGGCTTAATCTTTTTTCTTTATCCTTATCAATTTTACGGCTTTAAATATTTATCTGAAGTTTTTTCACAATTGATTGAAGCCAAATTAAAGGAGGGAATATTCATTGAGCAATTAATTAGAAAATGAATTCCTGAAAATATAGATGACAGCAAACTGAATCCTAAAGCATCAACTAACAGCATGGAAATCATTCAAAGATATCGTTACTAGTTTTCTTGGAAACAAAAAACCTGAAAATCCTGATCAGCTTATAAATGAACTCTAGTGAATCACAAAGATTTACCCTGCAGAATGTAATTGAAAATTCATTACTACTTCCTTGAACGAAGTAAAGTAAGTACTGTAATCGCGAAAAATTTCGTTTTTCAGATCTCAGTGGAAATATCCATTTTGATCATCCCAGAACCCATTTTGACTAGCTTTCGACGTGACGTCTGTACACACTAACTTATGTACATGTACATGTTCGTATAGCTCAAAAATGATTAGCCGTAAAATGTTGACATTTTGTGTTTAGGACTGTTGTAACATCTAGTAGTGAACCTCCCCTTTTGATTGCAATCGACTGGGCCAAGAAATCCTGAAATCAAAAACATTTAGATTTTGGACTTTATTCATAAGTGGTACTTATTTTCATTATTTCCAGAGTTATAATCAAATAAAATTTTAATTAATGAGCTATTTGGATCTTACACTAGGAACATCGGTTCGAATCCGACTTCATGTGCAATTTTCTTTTTAACTTTTTTTTTAATTTACATATATTGATTTATTAATAGTTGCTGACCTCTGATTGTAAAAAAAAAAAAATTTTTAATAAATAATAATACAAAAAAACCATGAAAAAAATCAGAAATTATTAGGGAAATGAATCTTTGTACTTTTCATTTTAATTCAAAAACTTTTACAGTCTAGGTTATTAAATATATTAGTAAATCAATATATTTAATTTTTAAAAAAATGTTAAAAAATATATGTGTATGAAATTATATTTTTGTCAATTTGTGCATGGTCACGGATCCGACCCGTTCTCATTTACACCGCATACGGTGTGAGTAGAACGTGTCGGATCCATAACATATTGTTTCACTTAAGCGTCATAAAACAAAATTAATATATATTTTCTTTCAGAATTAGAAATAATTTGCTTACGCAAAACAATTTTTTTTTAAACATTAATCATGATATTAGTTTATTAGAATAATTTTATTTTCAACGCCTTTCTTGTTTTATCTTTTATACATTCTCAAAACAATTAACCGTAAAATATCGAAACGTTTTATTTAGGACTGTAGTGACATCTAGTTGTGCACCTCCTATTTTGATCGCAATCGATATTTCGAATAATGGAATATTATGTCGGTAATGACCATGTATGTTACATCTGATTAATATTAATTGTAAATTATTATTTAGAATCGTATTTCTTTTTCTTACAGAAATCTTTTAAAATTGTAATTTATTAATTAAAATATCATTTTATTTAATTACTTGACAGAATAATAAAATACAATGTTATGTTGATGTTTACAGTACATTTTTGAATTATATTCAATTTAAAGTGATAGTTGAAAATTACTTTATTAATTACCGTTGACATTGAATTCAAATAATATTTAAAAATATATATATTAAAGAATTGAAGGATCGGGTCACATTTTCAATTGAAATAAGTTTAAATGAAGTACAACAAAAAACGTATATATGTAATTTAATAGACGTACAATGAAGTCATGTAGTGACCAGATCAGATTATTACATTCTCATTTGTACTTTTTCCGTTTAAAATTTTATAACCTCAGCCTCGAACAAGAAGAAAGATTCCACCAAGATATATTGTAGATGGAACAACGTTATCAAGGCAGATGGGATAAATCTATGATGAGTGACTACTGTAGAAAGATAAAAAGAGAAAACCTCAATGAACACAAAAGGAAAATAAGAAAAAAGAAATTAAGTTAAAGGTAAATGTCTGCAAAATAAAGAAAGGAATTTTAATTTTTAAGTATTACTATAAATTTTTTTCTATTATTTAAGAAGTTCCTCGATATTTTAAAGGATTATAACTAAAAATCTGAGAATTATGAAGAAAAACTGATTTCATTTTAAGATTCACCATTAAAAAATACATCCCAATTCACCTACTTTTATCTCGGTTCATATTTTTTTTAATTGATCTTTATTGCTCAATTAAATGTTTTTAAATTTCGATTTCATAACAGATTTTGTAGTTAAATTATATATTAAACGCATTTCTCTTATTTAGCATTAACATAGCTATATAAATATCATTATATATATATATATATATATATATATACAAGTATATCATTTGTTGATTCATTATCTTACAAAACTGCAGTCATATCACGTTTTGAATCCTTCCGAACATATGAGCAAGTTGGGGTAAATAAATGGATACAGAATTCAGTACAAGTATAATTCACATCATATTATCTCGTTACAAATTCTGACTGTACTCTTTCCGCTGTGTCCTTTACTCAGTCGTGGTAGTAAAATAAAACGTATTTGCCGTTTTTCGATTTCCTTCACAGTTCGTAAAAACAAACACGGTTCGATAGCTCTTGAATTTCGTCCAAAACTGTTAATGAAACATCAGAACTATTTGCATCAACGGGCTGAATCTTTGTGTTAACATATAAAAATAAGTAAAAATATAATTCCAAATTAATTTTTTTGTCCTAATTTGCATTAGCTAAGTATTCCCATAACAAATTGCAGAAAGTCGGTTACAGTTTTTGTGTATAAATAACAAAATTTTAGGTATATTATTTTTAAACTAATATTGTAAATTATTTTTATTTATAAAAGCACATGCTTTAAAATAAGCTGAGAATACATTTCTCATATTTTCATTGATGAGATATGTGACTTCAAAGGAAAGCTTAATTTTACTTTATTTTCAATACAATTTTTCCTCTAACTAAGGAATATAAATTGTTCATTATAATGCAAACTTTAAAAATAGATATATGTATATAAAACATGTTTATGAAGCGGGAATTAAATAAAATTTTTCAAGTAATTATTTCTTCAAGTGAAGTTGTAGACTGACGTTATTACAAAACATAGAAAGTCATGCATTACCTTGCATGGATCTCTTCGCTTTAAATCCCAGAGCAGATCTTGAATCCGAAATAATATTCTTCATCTCTCACTTTCTATAGAAACGTCTCTCCTACTTCTAACCCTTATCACTCTAAGATACTTCTCAAAATCATGCAACCTATCTCTCGTATTTGTTCTTTCCTTTTTAAGTATCTGCTTATCCGTATAAAATGGACCGTATTAAATTTACTTCTCATTTTAATAGAGAGAGGTCATAATCTTTTTACATTAACAAAGTTTGCCATTTTTTTTTTATCCAAAATATTGTTATAGTTCCCTCTTAATCATCTGACAACAAAAAATTCCTTCAAAATATGCTAGTTGCTTGTGAGATCTAGAATCTTAATCCTTGAGAAAAACTAGATTCTTTTTTTTAATCTTATGAAACATATTTGATTATTCAAATCAAATATGTTTTCTAAGCTATAATTAATCTTTTCATATAAAAAATTATCGTTTGTGAATTAATAAACATTGATCAGAAAGATTATTAAAAATCTTAATTTTTTTTTGCGACATTATTTAGTAACTACTTAAAATTGTGAAAGATTTAAATTTTTCTTTTATAACTCTGTAGCCACCGATATTTTAAATTTTGATGTTAGCAAAATCAACAGTAAGTTACGAGAAAGTTGCTAACAGGTTGACATCAACCGTGATCTGGCTGATATTCACCTTTTATAATTTGGAAACCAACTGTAGTCATAAAAACAGACCATAGAACAAGTGATATTCAATGTAGCAGCTACATAGTCGATTAATGTTGAGTGGCTCATTACAGTTTTTGCGTTAATAGATTTGTCAATTTTAAATTTTATTTAAAGAGATTTAATCTCTTACTATATAACGGAATAAATGACTTTCTTTGTTGTACTAAACATTTCGTCAAAAACGAAACTGTTATAGATACTATTAATTGCGAAAAAACAATTTTAAAAAAATATATATATATTACAAATAGTTAATTATGCAATTTCATAGCTTCTTGGGGATCGTACTTTCAAATTATCATTTTTAAAACTAATTATAGGGTATCTTCTTTGTATTGCTATAGAAACTCTAAGGAAGAAGCTCCAATATAAGTAGATCCTGGAAAACTGGAAGTTAATTTCCACACAATTTTGAAATTAAGTTATTAATTTGTTTTCCAAAAATGGGTCAAGTATTCATTAAAAAATTGTTTTAAAGTTTGAACTTTAGAATAAATTTCTTTCTTCTAACTTTACAACTTTCTTCTAACAGTAACGTAAGCTAAAATCTTAAAAAAGGCTTGGTAAACTGAAATCGGTTCCTTTGGTTGATTTGTAATTGAAGTAAGAATATTTATTCCAAAAAAATATATACAGATAATATAAATAAATATATAAAAAAATAATAATTAGATATTTTATGAACATATATATCCTTTTAATACTATTAATTGTTCTTAGATAGAATGTCCAGGGAGATTAAAGAAATTTTCATGTTAACGACATCAAACGTTAAAATCATAAGGTTAAAGATTTAGGTAGAGAAAATTTATGTCTCAGTGACTAAACTGTTTGTTGTTATAGTAAAATAAACTCTATTCTTTCCATTTTAATATTTTTTTTTTAATTGTTCATTGTATTTCACTGTATTTAAATTATTTACCTAACTTTAATTGTGTAAGGCCTTTTAGAATTCATATATTAATTTTTTCTGTCATTTAAAATTATTATATAATGCTTAATTTTGTAAATGTCATTTAAACTTTACTAGCAAAATATACTGGATAACTAATAGGAGTTTCTCAAATATTTAACTTTCCTAACAAAGATATTCTACTTTATTAAAATTATATAAGAGTACCTTTGTTTTACACATATAAGAGAACTGAAAATTCTGTATAATCGTAGCCACTCCAATGAATTGAAGCTGAAGTAAAAGGGTAAAGCGTAACAATGTGCTTATAGACTGATTCCATTTTATAAGTAAACTTTAATAATGAATTAAATGTACCGTACATTATTACTCTCGTTTGATTTCCTTTCACTTTGCTTCTACTTTCTATATCCTTGGAGGAAGCAACCTTTTGATTTCGTAGATTATTATATACTTAGAGATGGTTCAATACAGACAATTTTGGAAGCTTTTAGATAGAATGCAGTGAACAGAATAAACGGCGTTTCCTTCAAAGATTTAGTAGAAATTTGTGGAAGAAGTATTTTATAAATTTAAGCAATCATTTCAATATGAATTTAGAAAGATAAATTCTTTTAATACTAAAAATAATCAATTTTTGTAATAAATCTAAAGAAAAAAGTGTTACTTTGCGTGTTTTTATTTTTGATGTACTGTTTTATTTACATTCAGTTTCTCAAATAAGGAAACAATAAATAAATCGTTAAAATAAAATTATGTAAATAATTATGAAAGAAAGGTGATTCCTCCCAATACAATACAATAAACGTCTGAACAATAATACATACAGAACATAATATAATTAAAAGTACAACGGACTAAAACTGTCAATGTGCATAAAGTTCAATAAGTAGAGTACAATAAATCTACATATAACGAAATAGAGAAAAGAAGAATAAATGGTCACTACAAAGTTAAATTGTCAATTAAAAAAAGAAAAGGACAATATTTACCGCACAACAGTCTCACGATTCAACACATGCAACATTTTTAGTCGTCTCACATCCTAACTGTTATCCAATAGGTTAACAGTGAGGGTGGTTTTCATGCCTTTTAAGTTAAAATATATTCTTTGAGCATAACGATGAATTTTTTTCCGCATAGTCACCGTCCCAAGGTAATCGTAGATCCCCATGACCTTCACAAACTATGGCGTCTCCCAGATGTTCCTCAGCACTTTTTGGAATCTTTGGACGATGTTGATATTGGCATTGCTTGCCGTATCCATAGACTCTTATTGGGTTTAAAAACATCTAATAAAACAATAATTTAATACATAATGACAACACAGCCCTCTTCTTAGTAACCGGTTTATTCACCTCAGCTTATATTTAATTTCTTTCTATTCTCTTTCACGTAATATTTCAATGTTAGGCGGCAGTCCAAATGAACGTTGTCCGAATGAGGGATGTGAATTTCATTTAAGTTTCATTCGTGATCAGACTCCGCTCCTCATCGCCAACGTCATATGACTCGATTTTGCAGTATTAACATGTACCTTCCACTCAGCTAGCCATTCACCAAGAAGGTTTAACTCTTCAACCTGATTGAAGAGCAGCTGCATTAACTGCAACCTGATTGCAATTTCGGAGAAACTGCAATCAGAGGGTCAGCTCAACCATCACAATCATTGCTTATTGAGCGCAGTGTCGTCAGAAAAGTACCCAAGAGTGATTAGTTAATTATCTAAGAAAACCAACCAGCAATATTTCTTCCTTTCTGAACAACCACTTATGACGTCAAAAATTCTATGAGGTTATTTAATGATGAGTGCCCACAATGAAAACAAAACTGGTGACCAGGAATAACGACCCCTTCTACTAAAATAGGCCTAATTCAAATGATGAAGAGATTCTCAATGATCTTATAGCGATTCGGCAAAAGGCTTATATGAAGATACATTTTCTACAGGTTTTATCAGGTTTTTGAACCATTATTATTTATGATACCTTCCATTCCGAAACGAACTGCGTTGACCAAAGAATTTCATTGAAGAAATGTGTTACGTGATAAGAAATGTGTTATTCGATAGCCCTAAGTAGCAACATAAACGTCACCTTATGAGATTTTAAGTCAAATAAAGGAGTCTCGTTTAACCATCCTTCTTTCCTCTTGGCTTCAAACATTTTTCATATGTGTAATATGAAAAGTGCATAAACTATGGACTTAATATGTCTGATATTTGATAGCTATGTCTAGGTAGAGATAGAAGAATCGGGTTATCAAAGAAGTTATATAGATCTCTCCAGATATGTTCCCCCATTTAATTCGGCCGAAAGATCTTGGTTAGGTGATCGGTAAACACCCTAGCCCCAGAGGCCTTCTGATCGCCACTACGAGCCCCTATAATCGGTGTCCTTAAAGGAAGAAATGAAAGCAGAGGTTCATTAAGTCTGCTCCTAACAGTCCTCAACTGATAGTAATCTCTACTGAAGGAGAAAGACTTTCCATGTAGTGCTTCAACGTCCCGTCCTTTATAGTCTCCGCCAGCTTTTTTAACTTAAGAGCAAACGTGTTCGTAGCTGTGAATTATTCAGGCCTCCTGGATAATTTCAATCTCCAAAATCGATTTTTAGTGACAAGATTCATTACTTTGCTTGGATAGTCAGTGACGTTCCGATCCACGTGCTTGTCTTCGGAGTCGAGCGCTAAGCTGCCTCTTGTATAGTCAAGGTCAGTCACCAGGTCAAATCATCGATGTCATTTGGACATTTAAAAGAAACGGCTGTTTTTATCCTCTTTTTAACTCAATGATTGTCGGTCTCAGTAGTTATTATGTATAATACTGGGGATTTCATCTTAATAACCTTCAAGCTAACGGTCAACAGAACTGGCGAATGATTGTACGATGAATCGTAATTCTAATAAGTCTAAAAAATCTTATAAGTCAGGCACCTTTGTTACATCCGTACACCTATATGTAGGGTGCAATCCAGAAGTTCAGCTACAGGATATAAATAACCTTCAAAATCCTCCCTTAAGTCGTTGTGAGCCAAGATCCCCAGAGTTCATACATCACATTTCAGTTACCCCTCACAATAAATTGTGGCTCCAGAGTAATCGAGTAGTCCAGAAGATAGTCGCACCAAGAATTCAGAGTTAGATGTTGACGTTATTTTATCCTTGCTACTCTAATTACCAAATTCGTTTAATCTAATTACCAAACC
>JAAAKQ030095934.1:0-11535 GCA_010016005.3 Zanna intricata
TTCATTATACAGTTTTTCATTCTTACCAGAGTATTTTTATTTTTATTAACTTATCAATTATCCTCCATACGGCTAGTGGTTAGTTAATGCGCTAACAGTAGTAGTTCTTAGTTTTCAGAATTTTAATACGCTTTACAGCAGTTGAGTGTTTACAAAAATAAAAGCTTAAAAGGACATAAATTAGAACCAAATTAAATTTACAACCTTTTAAGTAGATACTTTTGAAGTTTCAAATCTATTTTTTTTTTATCTTTTTTTTTTTAACCTCCGGAATCACCGCTTGGTATATCTTCAAAATGAGATGAATTAATTGTAGCGTGTGTGAAAAATGTCATGCCTGACAAGGATTCAAACCCAGGACCTCCGGATGAAAGGCCGAGACGCTATTACTCGCGCCACGGAGGCCGACTAAATTTTGTTGCACACAAAAATTTTGTAAAACAACTCGAATTACAGTTCTGGAATCTGTTTCATTTTTTTCTCCAGCTCAAATTATATATAAAAAAATCACCAACTTTATTCCTTAATTTATGTCCCAAAAATTGCGGTATGGTTTCTTTTTATTACTAAAGCTGAAATCCGGGTGAGATATTTCGCTAGCCGCAATTCGAAAGAAAGCCTTTCCTGATGTATGTTTATATGAACATTTTTCATTATTTTTATCAGTAGAAAATATCCTGAAATTTACGCCTTTATATACATGATTCTAATCAATTTAGTTTAATTTTTTTTAACGAAAGATTCCTCATTTGGAAAAATAGTAGATAACTACTGTTTACATTAAAATCATAGCGTAATTAATACACAAGTTAAAATTTTACTTGTATGGTTTAGTATGTGATGAAGCTCTGTGTGAGTGTGTTTTATAGTTATTTTAAAATTTTAAAGATAAACAAAGATAAAAAAAAGATGTTCATATATATTTATATATATATATATATATGAACTTTTTTTTTTTTAAATGATAATAATTTACTGGAATAATAAATATCTGTTAAAAATGTGTGCAACACGCCATTTACTGCATGTCATATTACATTTTAGTTTAGAGTATATAGCTGTTAGACAGAAAGAACAGGAAAAAATGTATATTAATTTTAATTAGCTAAAAAATTAATTGTACCTAAGAAGAGGTTTTTTTTTTTTAAAAGCGCGTTGAATATACAACCCAGCAGCATAATATATATATATATATATATATTTTTTTTTTTTTACTGATTAAGGATAATTAAAAGATCCAAGAAACGTTGTTTATACAATAATAATTTAATAAATTAATTATATTTCGTCATGTATTTTAATTAAATACTACTAGCAGGTGTTCCCGTCTCTAATATAATTTAAGCAAAAAGTAAGATAATTTAAGTAAAATAGCTTCCAAATTTTTTATAAAATATTTATTTTTAAAAAAAGTTATAATGAATAAGCAGACAGCTTTATGGAAGTTTGTTATAACTTTAATAATAATAATAATAATACATAACACGTATTTCAAACACAACTAATTAAATTACCAGTGCAGTAAATACAATATTTCTGATAATTTTAATACGCTGAGTTAAATATAATCACGATTAGAACGTACTATACATTGAATCGTTTAATATTTTATAGCTGCTGCACTCGTCAATTGTTAAAATATACAATTATTTTTGTCAGGAAAGGATAGTCACCACATCCAAGATGGCAATCGATAGTATTTTTAGTGCTAGACCTATCATTCCTTCAAAGTTGTCTCGAAAAAACTCTACACTCCGTAAAATATCTTCTAGCACTTTCAAGCAGTTCAGCTACTTAATAAATTTTTCCAAAGAAAGATTTAATGACAAATATTTTTTTAATAATTCTCCAAAGAATTCTTAAGAATTTGCATGACGCAATTCTAAACCCTCATTTCATCTTTAGTTGTACGTAATTTAAATGTTTATCCTTCTATGCAGTAATAATAATTAAGTCTGCAAAATCAATATTATCTGAACACATCCAAACACATATTGATGTGATTTAATTGTTGAACTGCTGTTTGTTACGAATGAAACAGAGAGAAAGCAGAACTATCTGTAGATTATCTATCCGACGATGTATGCTACGTACGTTACGTTACACCATAGATATCGTTTGTAAACTTTGTTTGATAGCTGGAGGCTACGTTAGCTCCAATAACCAACCACCAGTAGCGCCGGTGGTGCTGGCTGCTATAAAATCCACGACTCGTCGGATGGTAGATGGCAGTAGATACTACCCGGAAGGGAGATACTATTCCCTTCAGTTTAACTGAACCGAAAACACGCTTGTTGTTTAAGAAAATATACAGAATTGCTTAATTTAATGATATCTATTTGTTTAATCAAAATTGTTTCCGAAACTGTTGTTTATTTCTATTTCAAAGGCATTTAGCTTATTTGTAATTTCGATGTAATGCCCTCCACCGGCGGCTGAGGTGAATATTAATCAAGATACATTAATAAAATTGTTATATACTGACGAACTTCGACTGTTAAGAGTATGTTGTATTACGTATGTTACTCTCTGAAAACATTAATAAATTTGAAAAATTAAAAACAACTACTATTATTAACTCGTAATTTATGTTAAAAATTATAAAATAAAAACATTTATGATCAAACTATTAAAACAAGGTACAAACCACGAGTTGTACCAATTGCTTTTTAGATTTAAGTAGTAAAATTACAAAGAATGGACGAAATAATATAGGCGTCAAAAGCAGAAAGACACAAATAGAAGTGCTTTCATGCAGAAAGAAAAATTATTTCAACCTTAAAATATATCAATACATATATTTAAAAGAATTTTTATTTATATATTGAAGTGTTTGAAATGTTTATCGCAATACGCATAAATTGAAAATTATACGTTAACATAGATAAAAAGCTGATTTTAAAATTACTATCAAAACAGCGTTAAAAGAAAGGGAAACGTTATTTATCCTTCTTTCATAATATCAGCAGTTGTGCCTCATATAAAAGTGAATCGTCACTGCCATGCGGTTGCTTGCACTGGTATACAATTATATATACCTCCGCAATAAAATTTTGTAGGGTACGTTTGTAATATAACATAGAATTTTCTACATTCTGATAAAGCAGAGATCTCTGCAAAAGAGCTAAACATGAAAAAAAGGACGAATAAGCAATCAGTATATGATAATTAATTCTTTATAAAATAATTTTGTTTTAGATTTTTATAGAATGATGACCAAAACAATTATTATCCTAAACACCAAAACCCTTAGCCTTATAATACCATAGTTAAATGTAATGAAACGAACCTTTTTTTTTTTTTTTTTTTTTTTTATGTTTAATTTATTGTTGTTTTATATTGAAACTATTCCTAATTGTTAAAAATATTAGCAAACCGTGCCCGACTATGCAAAAACCTCAAATCAAATTCAAGCTTTTATATCGTAGGTGGATAAGCCTTTTGATGCTTAGTGGCTCACTTCATAATACTAATCAAAAAACTATTATAATATTAGTATTCATTTCGTAATTTTTTTATATTTTCTTTGTTTAAAGAGAAATTAAAATTTTTCCATAAAAAAAATAATAGAACACGATTTTATTTTTGATTCAACTCTACTACCCGTATAACAAAACAACTTAAAAATGTACTCTAAAGATTGCCTACCTAATAATCTTCATTTTCATCGTCAAACTCCGGCGTATTTCCATCTATGCTAGTCCAGTAATAGACTACTTTTTGATTAATAAAAAGCTAATTCAGCCAGGAGTGATTATTTATTAAAAAAAAATTAAAAAACAAACACTATGAAATTCATTTTACCAGAGATGTGTGACAAGATAAATAACACCATTACAATGAGAATATGAAATGGTTGAAATTTTTTTTTTAAGTATTGACAGTTATTTTAAAAGTTGCAGTATTAAATGCATCGCAAAGAGAAATATTATTACAACAGGAATGGGGTAAAGTACGTTCAACCTTTTTTTTGAAAATAGTAGAGCTGCAATCTTGTTTTTATCCACCAGGGTATCTTTAAATTTTTCTTGAATTGTTATACTGAGATGAAATATTTAGTAAAAGTTTTTATTAAAATATGTAATTTATTTACAAATATTAATAGTTTTTTTTATTACGTACAAAGAAGTATTGCAATCGCAAAAAATTTCGGTTATCAGATTTCAACAGAAATATCATATTTTTACCATCAATATTTTTACCATCCTTGAATCCTTTTTTACTAGTTTCGGTATGACGTTTGTAAGTACGTACGTATCTCGCAAAATTTAAAAAGGATTAACTATAAAATGTTGAAAATTTGAATTTAGGACTATTGTAACATCTAATTGTGCACCTCTCCTTTTGACTGCAATCGACTGAACCAAAAGTGACCAAAAAAACCTAAAATCCCCAAAAAGTTGGATTTTTTACTTTTTCTAAACTGCAGTAATAAGCCCTCAATGAGAAATTGTCAACGATATATCATAAGTGGAACTTATTTCCATTGGTTCCAGAATAATAGCTAAATAAAATTTTAATAAATAATAATTAATTAATTTTTTATTTGTATCTTATGATACACATCTTTTCTTTCTTTTTTTTTTTGGAAGGGCGAAGAACGCTAAAGCGTTATTATCGCTCGGATTAAAAATAAAATTAAAACTAATACATAATAAAAACTAAATATTAAAATTAAAACATAAAAAGAAAAATAAATACAATAAAAATTAGTACAAATTCACTAAAACTTACATCTAATATCACAGTGGAAAGAAGGTTAAAATGTTAAAAACTAACACTAAATTAAAATTACAGTTGACTAAAACTTAAAACTAATATCACAGATGAGATACGATCTAAAACTTAAAACTAACACAATGTAAAACTTACTTCTATTATTACAGATATAATCTTAAAAAAATTAAATAAAAATAAAAGTTTTAACTAAAATATAAAGCATCATAAAATTCTGTAAGGGGTGTAAAAGGTCCCTTAACGGTTAACAAAAAAATTTATAAAAGTTAAAAATCCGTAAGGGGTGTAAAAAGCCCCTTAAAGGATAACAAGAAAAAAACTATGTAAATCTTAAATTTTGTTAAAAATTTTAACATGTCGCAAGAATCCGAGAACCCTATCTATCACTGTATTGTCGATTTTTTAGGTTCCGGCGAATATTTTCAGGTAATTTAAATTTGCGACGTAAGGCCTCATAACATATGCAATCTGTCAAGATATGACGCACAGTTAGTCGGCAGTTACATCTTGTATAGATTGGTGCATTTTCTCCTGACATTAGGTACCCGTGGGTAGCTTTCGTATGTCCAATGCGCAATCGAAAAAAAAGGACCACTTTCTCCCGACCAATTTTTCTACATGAGGAATTCCATAGCAACACAGAATCTTTAATATACCACAGTTTGTTATAAACAGTGGCCGTCCAGCCTTCTTGTCGCTTTGCGCGAAGTGCGAGTTTTATATGCTTTATAAAGTCGCATGTAGTAACACGGGTAGTAAAAGAAGATGGTTGACTACATGCGTCCTTAGCTGCGGAATCTGCTCGTTCATTTCCTGGAATCCCCGCGTGGCTAGGGACCCACCAGAAACTCACTTGCGTGTTGCGATGGTTCAACTCAGCGACTGTGTTATAAATTTCTAGAATGATAGGATGACTGGGGTACAAATTTTCTAGGGCTTAGAGAGCGCTGTACGAGTCACTACAAATAAGGATATTTCGGTAGATAGGGTTGATGATATTTAGAGCCTTATTTATTGCATATAGTGCGGTAGTAAATATCCTTGTAATACTCTGTAGGCCAAACATGTATGTCCTATTATCGACAACAAACGCGCAACCAATGGTATCATCCTGTTTTGATCCGTGTGTGTATATTATCCTGTCAGGGTTTATATTGGATACAATATGATGAAAGCATTGCTGTAAAAGGATAGGTGGTGTTGATTGCTTCTTGTATTTGGTAAGATCAAAAATAAAATTTATATCGCTAATTCTCCACGAAAGATATGAACATTGAAAGGCTGTAAAGACGGAAGGTATATCAACGTTTAGAATATTTAGTCAACATATTAAATATTTATATGGGTGTACCCATAGGTGCAGTATAACGTGGGTGGTCTTCATATCTTTGAAGATTCGGATTTGAAAAAACTGCGGTAAAAACCAGGCGATTCGGTTGCCCTTTAAGACGGGACCAAAAAGATACTAGAAGTTGGTCTTGTCTATCCCAAAGTGACGGTTCACCGCACTCGATAAGTATGCTAGTAACAAGGCTGGATCAAAAAGCGTCTGTAGCAAGACAAAGAAAGGAATGGTGTACGGCATCTAATATCTTCAAAGCGTTATTTCGCGCAGAAGAGTAGGCGATACAGCCGTAATCTAAGCGGCAACGAAGTAAGGAATAATAAAAACGCAACATTCATGATCTATCGGCTCCTCAATTTTTATTTTTAAGAACTCGTAGCATATCTAGCAGTTTGGAACATTTCGCTTTTAATTGTTTGATTTGATTGACCCACGTAAAACGGCTATCAAAAACTAAACCTAGAAACCTGACGTCAACATAGAAAACTAAACCTAGAAAACATTCACTGACGTTATGACCTTCCTTCGCGCATCGAGCACAGATCTCCGTTTTCGGGCAAGATGTTGTAGTGTGCCCATATCCTAGGCATCTGAAACATTTTCGTGGGTTTGGAATGAATGGTTGTACCTGAACTGATAGGTAACCCACTTTAATCTTTCAGAGGGTAGCGGAAGACTGAAAGTCAGAATGAGGGAAGGTATTGGTTCCTCCAATCCGCCTTGGCGGTTAATTATATACTTGACCTCCACAACATCTTGAGATTGGAATTCATCAGCTATTTCAGATACATCCATGTCCAAAAGATCTCGCCAAAAAATTACGTCCCTGCTCGTATTTAGGATTTTATGGCATTCTGCATGTATATGTATACCACCCAAATTTGTCAGATGTAGCAAAGATCGACTCTGCTCGTCATTGTACTTTTCCATCAGAATCGATCCGTCATGTAATTTCTTGATGTTCTTTGGAGAGCCACTTGAACCCGTAATTACCTTATTAATTATGAAAGGCGAGACCTTTTGTAGGAAGCCACCTTATTGGCTATTTCTTGGAACTATAAATCTGATGTTTTTTTGGTCTATCACTGTTTACAAGAAAATTTTTTTCTGAACTGTTATCCTCGTCCGACAACGCCGAACGAGGCCTTTTCACAAGACTGTTAATTCTAGTGGTTTTTTCAGATGGATCACCAACCATCATAGAATTTATTCGTGGATTACTAATTTTTTTCCCACGAGTACCGACGATATAACAGACCACTCCAGCAGATCGCACGCGTACTGGTGCTAGAGCTAAGCTACAACTGGGTTCGCCCAGCTGCCCAGAGGACATCGTTCGAGACTCACTACGTAGAGCCATTCACCCATCGGCACGATAGTTACCATCTTGGGTTACGATTGCGATTCGTAAGGTGTCGCAACATCACCGAGTGTATGTGTAAGAAGTAGTGTAGAATGTTTTTGTGTAGTTGTGAGATTGTATATGTTGTAAATTGTGTAGTGTTCTTGGTGTAGTTTATGTGTATACTGTAAAGTGTTCTGCAGCTCGATGTGTAGTGGGAAGAAAAGCTGCAGAGGCTAGGGCCGTGGGGACGCCAACCCCCAAAATCTTAAAGAATAAGACTCCCCGTCGAGGACGGTACACATCTGCTCTAATCAAACTTCATCTCCTTTTCTTATTTTTTAACTTTTTTTTTTTAATTTAAATATATTGATTTATTAATAATTAGTGACCTCTGATTGTAACAAATGTTTACGATAAATAATAATTTTAAAAAAATATATCAGAATTTATTAATGGAAACAATTTTTATGTATTTTTCATTTTTTTAAATGTATATATCTAATTTAATAGGCGTAGAAGTAAGTTATGTGGCGACTTTTTCTTTACCATCAATTTTTTAATCCGTATTGAATGTTTAATGTCGTTCTTAAAAATATTTCATTGAAATCTGTGTCAACTGATTTTAGTTATGTAATGAGATATTAACACGATTAAATTACAAAAATGAAATTAAATGGGTTTCTGAACTTCATACAATATCAGCAAACATAACCTAACGCTCACTTCGCTCGCTAATCTCATCTAACTGAAATAGCTGATTGTTAGGTTGAGACATTATTTAGTCTGAAAATAACGAATATTACAATTGTGCAATACTGAATTACGAAATTTTTTGTGAATGTACTGTCTAACTTAGCCGAGGTTCGTAACTCGGCGTCGTATTAGACGCCTTTTTTTTTATGTTATAGGTGAATCATTTCGATTGGAAGAAAAATACATATATAGAATATATAAAAATATAGTTGTTTGAATATTAATATTTCAATACTAATATTTAGTAAAATACTAATTTTATAGTACTAATATAACTGACTTTCATTCGGCTCTCATACGTTAAAAAAAAAAAATAAAATAAAATCATCATTATTATACTATATAATTATTATTATAATAAAAAGATGGGTAGGATTTAAAAAATTACATTTAAGCGATACTTTTTTTTTTTTTACAATCAGAATGGTGAAAACAAAATATACCAAGATTATTGACTTTTGCATACGTGTTATTTTTCTAAATAAATATTATTACATGATTTTTAATGCATTTTTTATTTCGAAAATGCTGGTATGAGAATTTAATGCACATTAAATTAAATTTATAGAGCTTTTTAAAATTTGTGTTTTCAAATTGTCAATTTTCAAAGAAGTGTTCGTGGAATATAAACAAGGATTTGATACCTAATACATTAAGATTGAAGAATGTTTTTACTTTTTTAAAATAGCGAAGGAAATTCATTAAAGGTACGATTTCTCTAAATAATTTTATTAAGGTACAACGTAGCTTTTTTCCTTTATTCTATAATAATTTCAGAATATTTATTAACTTATTTAAAACAAAGGGACTAGTTTTTTATCAACTTTTTCTGGATATTATGATTATTTACTGGACTCAAATTCTAATAATAATTTTACAAAGAGATATAGAAAGTTTCATTCATTGGAATACCTAGAGTAACATATAAGCTCTAGTACCAAGAAAATAATATATAATTGAGTCTTAAAATATAGCTTAATTTAAATATAATTAAGTATATTTTAATAATATATATATATATAAAAGTTTCAACAAGTAAAACAAAAAAAAAAATTTTTTTTTTGCTCTAGTATTTCTTCAACACCCGATATGCTGCTGCCTGTTGAACTATTGTCATCGTTTTCAAAATTTATTATAATATTCTCAATAATATTTAACACAAACAATTCGCTTGCCGTACTTTTTATCTTCTTTAATTACATGTTGCATTAATTTTTCTAAGTATTGGTATCTACTCTTATTAACATCTTCTATCAATATATTTTTTTATTTCGCTAAAATATTGTTATTACTCCCAATGTAGTATTTGACTAGTGCCCAAAATTGTAATAGTATGGAGGAAAACGCAACACGACACAATTCTTTGATTTTAGATTAATCTCCTTTATAATGATTAATCTCCATATATTTTTGTTTTACTGATTTTACTATTTTTAAAAGTTTTACTTTTAAATATATCAGTTGAACACGATTTTCTTCGATTTTAACTATTCAGCAAGTTCCGATTTTCGGATCGAAGCGTTTTGAATTTTTTCAATTTTTAGCAATGGAATGGCGAATTTCAATTTCTATTTAAACAGTTGCATAAAATTGTCACCATTCATTTCATCGTGATACGCTTGAAAAGATATAGATTCAAATACTCACAAACTATCGTTTAAAAGCACACTTTCACTTCCTAAGTGTGTTACTACTAATTGTTTACTTTATCCATTCGGGATTATCACCCCGATTAACAAACCTTTCATAAAAGCGTCTTTTGTGCTCTTCATTTCTTTATCCACCTCTAACTTTTCCCGTGCATGTCCTTCATTAACCCAAGTTTCATTTAGATCATAAATTTTCTCACCCTATTACGAAATCGCTTAATTTCTTTTAAATATTCCCAACATAAAGAAATAATATTTTCGCTTTCAATTAATAAAGAATTGCTTTTCCTGGACATGAAATGAAAATTCATTAATTTTAAAATACGATGTGACATATTTCTAAAATATTCAGCGGTTATGAATCTGTATTCATGGCAATTAATATTTTGTTTCAGTTAGGAAGCTCGTTATTAAAATGAAACAAATAAAATTTTTTCTGACAGCAATTTTATTAAAATCGTCCAACTTTTTAATCATTTTCACACAGCTTTCGAGTTTTTTTAGAGCTATCATGTTAAATTTTTCGTTTCTTATACTAAAAATTCTTCTTTCGCTAACGCCTGTTGCACTACTCGCTTTCCGATCAGTGTCTCTGACTGCAGTTTCAGGGTATCTTGTTTTGAGATTATATATAAGTCACTGATTTTTTTTCCTCAGAGTTACTTAAGGGTTTTCCCGGTTTATTTTTTAAGACAGAATCACTCATTATTAAAATCGGATTAACATAAAAACAAAGAGTAAATAAAATTAATGAAAATAACACTGAATACAACTTTTATAAAGGTAAACTATAAAATTCTATTGTACCATAAACAGTAATATTATAACATAGACTGAAATATTTTCTTTCAATGAACTGATTAATGGTGTGAAGCATTACAAATTATGTCATCGTTATTAAACATCAATAACAAAGGTCAACGAAATTTTTAATTGCTAATTATTGGCATTCCACGATGCCAGGCAACTGGTAGCATACCATATTGGTACCACATTATTATACGCATAAATCATAAACTGCACTTGTCAGTGGAAGTGACAAAATGACAGCCTAAATTAAGGAGATATTATTCATAATGCTGAATTCATATTTATGTCTGCTTCATGGATCGTGAGATATAGTTTAAAACCATTGCTGGTAAAGAATAACGTAAAAAGATAATACTTTTAAATACTGCGATTAGCCACTGACGCCTAGAATAAATCCACCTAAAACTAGCAATAATGTAACGTATTGCAGGTAGCATCTGAGCCTTGAAAGAGTC
The DNA here is from genome assembly GCA_010016005.3 of Zanna intricata. Lineage (NCBI taxonomy): Eukaryota > Metazoa > Arthropoda > Insecta > Hemiptera > Fulgoridae > Zanna > Zanna intricata. The sequence continues at coordinate 11,095 of JAAAKQ030095934.1, forward strand.
CGTATAACACTAACAAATTGGATATAAGTATCTGAGCGCTAGTAAACCACCAAAGATTAACTAATGTATTCAAAGTTGAATCTTACGCTCTACAGGATTATTTTTAAAACCTATAATTAACTACTGTATTGCAAGTTGCTGACTAACGCCATGAAGGATACATTATGAAATAAAAATTACAGAATTTTATTTACAGTCGCATTTAATTCTGCGGAATTATAATCAAAAAGAAAACCGTAATATCTAAGGATAACATAGAAATAATTAACAAGTACATTAGCTTTAGCTGTTTGTATCTAAACAGGTTAATAAGATTCCGGTTAACCTTTGAAGGAGGCAAATCAATTTTAATATTGTTGATATTGATTCTCTAGTAGATTACCCACAATATATAAAAATAACTTAAACAAAAGTTATTCTGACTGGACGGGGACACCTCAT
>JAAAKQ030095956.1:0-10076 GCA_010016005.3 Zanna intricata
ATTCAGTTGATAGGCAAAAATGTCACCCTACCATGGAAATCAACAATGAACTGCAGAGTTAATAAAAAAGCTTTTATATTGTTCTAATTTATTTCTTTTTGCTTTATTTAGATTCAATTTATTTATTTATGAAGCTGTTAATTTTTTTGTGTGTACAATATTAAAAAAAGTGTTTGTGTAGCAGTGCTTTAATATATATTGTGTATGAAGTCCGATTCAAATTTTTAACATGGTACTGATTTTATAAGTTCTTTTAATAGATATGAAAATTGCCTACATCACAATAAATGTATTATTATTATTATTATAGAACTGTTTTCGATATAGGCAGCTTTTAAAATAAAAAAAAATGTTAATCTTTGTAGCAGTAGAAATTTGTGGTTTTTTTTTTGTTATGTCTAAGAGTGTCTTTTAGCCTTGGATTCATTGAAAGTAGAATTTTGTTGGAAATTGACACTTTTCAAAAAACATTACATTCAATCAGTGTAGTAGTATTTTATGGTTTTCTGTGAGGTAGCTAACACATTTATCTGTGCAAATGTATGTATATGTTTGAAATTCTCTTAGATAATTTTATACACAGTTATACATTTGGCTTCCTACTTTATGAAATATAAATTTTGTTGTTGTTGTTCTGTACATAAACTCAACCTGCTAGTGATAATTTAGTTAGATGTTACTAATTAATTTCATAAGAAAAATGACTACTGTCCTGGACAGTGATCATTTTCCAAAACTTAGATCCTGTATTTTTTATTTAATTTAATGAATATCAGATGTTATTCATATGTAGAGAATTAGTTAATTCTGCATGTTAATTCATTGCATTTTTTTATATGCATATTTCCACCTACAGTAGAAATTGTATGCAGCATTCCAGAATTGTTGTTCTGTAAGAATTTAGATTTTAAGGGAAATAAATGTGACCAAAGAAAATGAAAAAAAATTTCCAAAATTCTGTGACAAACATCTTAGTCATAAATATAAACCCTACTCCTGTAAACATTAACAAAGAGTCCCACTGATAGTCTCCTCCACAATGAGTCTAATAAAGATTCTGCTGTATTTTTAACTGTTAGATGGTAACAACACGTAATGCGACAGATGGTGACAAGGCAGCAGCATTGGCCTCTTTAGATTTCTATCCAATTAAGTGTACGTACATGTTAAGGGAAGGGGACCACTAATCACAGATTTTTTTTTAAGGGCGAAAAACGCTTATGCGTTATCATTGTCGTAATCACAGATGAACTGCCATATGACAGGGTTGATTAGTTTATAGAGTAGTTTGTTTTTTTGTCAAGGACTATCTAACCAATGAAAACACATTCTGAATAATGTGTTTCTAAATGTAAAATGTGTATTATGTGTACTGTTATTTTAACTCTGTTTAGGATATGGTTTTTAAATCTTTTGATATATGTCATGTCAGAATCTAGATTTTTTGTTTTGAAGTTTTATTTTCTTAACCTTATAGATTGTTAACAAGTTCTCTGCCATTGTTCTAGTAGTATGATAATTTTAAAAAAAAATCAGTTTAAGTTTAGCTTAGTTTTATTTGAGGTGATGCTCTGTGGAGCTAAAATGTGGACGATGAGATAGACAAGATAGAAAACAAATTAGACTCTTGAGGTGTGGGTGTGGCATAGAATGGGAAATTTCATTTGGCAAGACCATGTAACAAATGAATAAGTAAGGAGAATCTGAGAGAAATAGAAAATAATAAATATAATTGAGTATAGGAAAAGTAACTGGTAACTGGCTAGGACATTGTATGAAGAGAAGGTGTTTATTAGTAAATGTGATCGGAGACTTGTTAAATGGAAGAAAAGAAATGAAAAGATTATGGAAAAGGGAAAATCTATTGAAACAAAGAGGTTAGCATAGGCTAGAACAAGGTAGAGACAGAAGCTATGATAGGAACTGTCCTAATGGCAAAACACTACGAATAAAGCGTATTTTTTGTAGTCTGGTTACTTTTGCACCCTAGATCTAGCAGTTAAGATCTCTCTTTATATATTGAATTGTTTATCCTTGTTTAAGTTAATTTTTTTTTTTTTCAGTACCAACAAAGTTCAGCCGAATAGATGCTTCAGATTCAGAATCAGATGATGATATTTTACTTAAAAGAAAAGGAAGTTCTGATGAAGAAGATGATGATGATGATGATGATGATGATGATGATGATGGTAATAGTGGTGCTAATACTGCTGATAATGACAATGATGGTGGTAATCAATCTGATACTGAAGGTAATCAGGTGGCAGACAACAGAAACTATGAAGTTTCTGGTGGCTTTGCATCTTTAGAAGATGATGATAGCCTTGAAAAACTTATGGAAGTAATGGAGCAGGAGTTTAGTCAGGGGACAAAGAAAGTTACAAAAAATGTGAAAAAGAAAGCTATTAAGATAAATGAAGAAAAAGTGAAGGTAAAAATTAAGAAAGAAAAAGTTGAGGATAAGACAGAAAGAAATAATGTATTTGAGAATATTGAAGAACCAAAAATCCATATAAAAACAGAAGTTATTGAAGATAATTCAGTTGAAAGTGTTGTTTACTTTGAAAAATTTGAAGGTAAACAAAAAATTTGCGATTCAAAAACTATTATTGAACCAGTTGTGCAAAATGAAGATCATGTTCTGTTTGATTCAGCATTGAACTCTGTTAGTAAGGAAAATGAGAACATTGATTGTCTAAAGAAAAAAACTCAGTTAGATAGAGTTACTTCAACTGCTGTTGCATCACCAATCAGAATAAGATCTCCGAGAGAAGTAAACCTCAAATTTTTACAGAATCAAGTTTCTCCTGAAGATGTTAACTCATCATGTACTGAAAAGTATGTATATACTAACATCATAAATGAAACCTCCCAGAGTTCAGTTGGTAATGATGACTGCTTTACAAAATCATCAGTTACACAAAATGAAAATTCATTACCACCAGCTAATAGACCTTGTGATTCACCAGGGCACGTTCGAAAGGATCGATCCTTAACACCTATTGATTATCGCAAACCAGAAGTTAATAAAATAGTTGATAATAAATCACCTAGAAGGAACATAAATGAAGTTGGACCATATAGGAGGTCATTATCTCCAAGGAGAAGAATTGGTGAGTTATCTCCTAACAGAAGATCATTAAGTCCAAGAAGTAAAAATTTTTCACCGCAAAGATATTTATCTCCTAGAAGAAGTAGAGCACTTTCTCCACGCGACAGGTCATTTTCTCCAAGGAGAAGAAGAAGGAGTATAGATTTTTCTCCAAGAAGATCCTTGTCTCCAAGGAGACGGAGTAGATCACCCCTTAGGTATTCTGCTTCTCCTTCTCCTGTTCGCAGGTGGCGTTCCAACTCAAGATCACCATTGAGTAGAAGTAGATCTCGTTCTTGGACACGATCATATTCTCGCTCAAGATCTCGGTCTAGGTCTCCATATTATCGCTATAGAAGTCCATCTCCATTGAGGCGTTCCTTGTCTCGTTCACCAAGGCCAATGGGTAAACATTTACCCACTAGATATCTGCCGGAGAAAAAATTGTTACCTCCAAGAAGTCCATTGTCTCCTAGGAAAAGAGACTATTCACCCCTTAGAAGGGGCTTCTCTCCCTTCAGGGATAGAAAAAAATCTATTTCTCCTAGAAGAAGTCGCTCTCCATCTTTTTCATATAGACGGTTTTCACCTTCGTTTGGTCCCTCATCTCCTAAACACAAGAGATACTCGCCCTCTCCTCCACGATTGAGGAAAAAATCTATGTCGCCTAGAAGGAGATTATCTCCTGCTCGTTCAGCAAGATTTTCAGCCTCACCTAGAAGATCACCAGTATCTTACAATTCTTTTTCTCCAAAGCGTGGAAGATCATCAATCTCGCCTGTTAGTCGACAGAGACAAATATCATTGTCACCACGCAGAAGGATTTCTCCTATTAGAACTGCTAGAATTTCAATTTCTCCCAGAAGGCAGTCTCCATTTTCTCCTAGAAGAACTTCACCTAGGTTGAAAAGAAAATCTATTTCTCCTAGAAGACCTGTTAACTCACCTTTGATCCAGAGTGGGAGAAAATCTTTAACACCTCCAAGAAGGTATGTTTCTCCTAGGAAGAAATCATTGTCACCATTTCCTCGCCAACTTGGGGCGTCAAGACTTAGTCCAGTTCGTTCAAAACAAGTTAGTCGAGAACCTTATATTGTTGAGAATAGACAAAGAAAACTTTCTATTTCCCCAAGAAGATTGTCACCATTTTCAAGACGACCTGTTTCTCCGTGGAAAAATTCTGCTCCAGTACAAGACTCAAAATGTTCATCAGTTTCACCTGAAAGAGTTTCTTATGATCCTAAGGTTAGAAAAGTTTCTGTTTCACCCAAGAGAAATACAGAATTATCTGCTAAACAGCATTCTCTTTCACCTAAACGAAGTCCAAAACGTCGCTCGCCTAGAAGGAATGTGCAGTCTCCTTCATTATTGAGGAAATCTTGTTCACCTAGTAATAAGAGTCCTCAAAGAAAATCATCACCACTTGTGGTTAGGCAGAGAAGAAATGTTGATAATCGTAGATTACCGCCTCAATCAAGAGAGGTAGTACAGCCAGCTAGACCTGTCGGTCACCAAACTACAGTTCAAAGGCAAACAAGATCTCCCAGTCTGAGTCCATCTCCTGTGAAGGACGTAGTTATAGAGAGGTAAATACACATACTGTTATTATTTTTATATACCATTCATTTGTTCGTTACGATTAATGTAAGATATAGTTTGATTTTAGTGAAGGCTTATTTTTCTAGAATAAATTTTTAATAAATATGCAATTCATAAATTGTAATAATTTCTTTTGCTCTAGGCTTTCATTTAGCGGTTATATAAATATGTACATAAGATCTTGTGAAAATTCAAAAAATACATCAAACACTGACTACTGTGCCAGTAACTAAAATAATATAATTACATAGTAACAGAACCCAAAATACTAATACCAAAAGTTAACTTTGGCAGGATTCTGCATCAAGTCTGTAAAAAAATTCCAATATTACATAAAAAAATAACTAAAAGTTAAAAATTTTGAAAACATGAATGCCAATAACTGCAACACTTGGACAATATAACTCAATGCAAACTGGAACCATTCCAGTTGACATTGAGTTACTGGCAGTTGATTCCGATTTGTATTATTTGTGTTTTTATTTGATTTAATTTTGGAATTTTTTAACAACTGATGATGCAAGATCCTGCAAAAGTCTACATTTGATATTTTGCTATGGTCATGTAAAATCAGAGTTGTGTGGATTTTTTTTTTATAATACTTGCATTAAATTATATATAAAGGACACTGTAATAGTTTCTGAAATAGCAATGAATTCACTTGTTTCTTATTTTACTTTTGAAATCTCCTTTTTCATCTTTATAACAGTTATGTCAACTATTATTCAGACTTTTTTATACAACCAAAGAAAAAAAATTTGTAAGGCTACAAAATGTATTGTTTTTGTTAATTGAAAGATATCTTTCCACTTAACGATTTTTATGTTTTGAAACAGAAAAAAGTCACACCATTAAACCCAGATAATATGATAATGTGGCAGCAACGATTTATTGTAATGTAATTTTATAAACTGCATTTCATGTAATTTTGCTTTTGGAATTGGAATTACATGAGTTGATGAATTTCGTGATGAAAATCACTGATTCTGTTTTAGATGTAGCAAAATTTTTGGTTGATATCTGTTCAACCATTCAATTGAGTTAATATTATTGCATAATTTTTCCTGTGATGACTTTTCCATAAAACATCTATTAATATTATGCCTTGCGCAACCTGAAAAACAATCACTGTTTATTATCTTATTTGTAGAAATTCCTTTAGCTTTTATCATTGTTTTAACCATTCTTTCATTTTTGGTGTGTGCTGTGATGAATCCATTTTTCATTACAATTACGCATTAATTTAGAAGTCCGTTGAATTGCATTTAAACAATGCTTGAAAGTCTCAACATGATTATTGTGTTAGTAATTGAGTCATTATGGAACTTTCCAATGAAATTTTTCATATAAGATAAGCATTTAGTTGAATTTGAGTTGATTGTACCCCAGCAATCTCATGTTTCTGTATTCATTAATATTTCAATATGATATGTGTTTTTTCTAAAGAATTTTGATTAACAATTTTTTTTCAATTGATTTTTGAAATATGTTTTACAATTTGAGATATTAACGAATTGTCTACATTCAACATATCAAGCAACTTATAATTTAAATGGGTAGCATTTGTTACCATTTTTAGTCATCATTTTGAATCTCATTGGTAATTTTTTTCTCTTCTGTTTATTTTGTACATTATCTTTTCAAATTATGAAATGTATTTTCTGTTAAATTCTAAATTGAATTGTGAATGATTTTTCCATGGTATTTTGCTTTGTGACCATTTGAAAGTTTTGTTCCCATACCGATATATTTTTTATGTATAAGTTTATTCTTGTATGTGTGTATAAAATATCCTCGTTTACTGCTAAAAAAAAAAAAGAGACGGCTCATCACACTTTTGTATTACAGCACTTAGAGATGGTAATTTATTGCTATGGTCTGAAATGCTTTTCTACAAGCAGTTACTGCATTTTATTCATATCCATATACTTCTCTCCAGTAACAGTACATAACTTTCTACATGTCTGTATATGTATTTTCATTTTTACTGTCGTTTATCTCAGTATTTTTTTTTTATTTTAAAATGATTTTTTCACTACTTAATAACTCCATTTTTAAAATTGTACTACACCCAACAAAGTAAAAAAAAAATCAAAGTTGTGAAAAGGAACTGGAAATAATTAAATAAAAATTATTAGTTTGTAATTAAATTGTATAGGCAAAAATGTAGGGACAGTAACTTACAGCATATGGAGCCAGATCTCATCAGCAGATTGCCACTAGAATAGTAAAAAATGTTTTTTTCCAATGGGGTAGTATGGTCTTTGTAGTTGTGCAGTGATTCTTACTGCTGTGAAAGTATGTGAAGCCACTTCCACTTAACAACGTTACATTGTTAATATGTTAACAACGTAACTAGGTTACAGCAGGTATAAGCAGTAAAAAAATCTGTCGCAATAGAAAGGGTAGATTTTTGGTTTTAGTTAACCAAAAAACGTGTCCAAAAAAAAAGGAAGTTTTTTACTTCTGGTACCAATTTGATTGAAAATCAGTAGAATTCTTGCTATAGATTTACATTATTCTACCAAGTTTCATTGAAACTGGTTAAACATTTTGTCCTGTAGAGCGAAAAAAAACTGAAAATGTACCCAAAAATCCAGTTTTTGGTTCTAGCTCCACTGATTGTGAATCGATTTGCTTGAAAATCAATAGGACTCTATTTCCAATAGGTTTACATCCTCCCCACCAAGTTTTGTCAAAATCTGTCAAGATTGTAGAGAAAAAAAAAATCTTATTCATACGTTTATAAATATTTATATAAACATGATCAGCCCCAGTAATGATTTTCAAATTCTTTGGAAATCTGCTAAAAATACAGCTTATGGAGCCACAGTTTTATGATTTATCACTTGATGGAAAAATTGTTTTGTTGAACTTAAGTAAGACTTGTTTGTTTTTGTGTTACTGCTGTGAGTTGTATTTTATTATAACTAAACTTGCAGAATTACATGAAATTATGTGTAAGTATTGTTAGAATAATTTTATCTCTTTAAAGAAATGCCTCAGAAGAGTACAAGGTCTGCACTGTATCGTATATCTATGTGAGATATAGAATTTGTTATACTTAATCTAAGCACATACAATATGTACACAGACATTTACTGTTCATACAGTTACCACACATTTTTCTTTCTCAGACTTTCCATCAGTTAAGTGAAATGGAGTTGTGTTCATATTGTATTAATGTTAGTAAAAACTATGATTCAGAACAAAAAAATTGTTATTGTTATTGAGAGTAGCAATATAATTTCCCTCCTTATGAATGTCCCCATGTGACGCCAACCATTAGAAAAAAGTTGTCTTATTTCTTAAACTTGAGAAAAAACTCTGAATGTAATTGTTACCTTAAACATTAGTTGTTTTTATGTATATGATCTTTTAACAGAGTTGTGGAATATTAAAATAGGATATCCAGAAGAAAAAGCAATAATTTGTTTTATATTTATTGTAAAATTTTTAATTCTTCTATTCAAATCATTTTTAACTCAAAACAATAATTCTGAAAAGAGCAAGAGTTTAAACAGAATCTTTTTAGTCAATGATTTATAAAATACATCATTATGTCTGATAGTCACAAACATAAGTATTAGTCAAAATGTAACTTATGTTTTGGTATTAAAAGAAAAAAAAACAGCTCGGAAAAAACTGTTGTTACACAATTTGAGAATATATCCTTGAACTACTTTTCTACATAGTCACGAAATTAATGGACTTGTCATATTTTTAGATGAGTTAATATTCTTTCATTAAAAACTTCTGGTGCCTGATTTTACAACCACTTGGTGACACCTTCCTGGAGTCCATCATCTTCAAACAACAGTTATAGCCAGTTTTTCATTAAGGAACAAAATGGAAATCGCTCGGTTCTAGATCTGAGCTGTATGCAGGATGATCGAAAATTTCCCATTATAGTTTTTTAAGATTTTTTCAAAAGTTGTTTAGTTCAATGATCTGTGTGGTGGATATGCATTGCCATGAATAAAGTAAATTCCAGAAGACACTATGAATGTTGTTTGTTTGGATTGCTCTCTGCGTCTCTTTTAAGATCTCATAATGCCAACATTTACTGTAGTTCTACTCTCCCTTTTATGTCCTTTAGTTATCCCTTTTCTATCCCAGAAAACTGTAGCCAACACTTTTGTTACTATATTTTTCATGGTTATTTTTTTTTTAATTGTGTGCCCCACTCAGATTGTTTAAGCTCTTTAATGTAAAGCAGTTAGCATGAATCTTTTCATCAATTTTTGCTGTCAGTTCATCAGACAGAACACTAGGCTATAGCCATATGTTTTTCATCAAGAACATTTGAGCAGCTATTTTTTAGACATGACACTGTGTCACTGCATCTTCATTCATTATATATTTCCGCTAAAACATTACATTATTCCTATTAAATCTCAATGGAATTTTAGTTTTTACAAAAAAAAAAAAAAAAAAGGAAGAAAATAATTGCTCTCTCTTCACAACTGGTGGGATTTTCTATTGCAGCACATTTTCAACGGCACTGCTACCCCTGCTCCGTTATAACAAAGTGAAGTCTGTTACTTTTGGAGTAACTAAGGGAGAAATCCTTTTTTTATTATTCTCATTCTGAGAATAATATTCTTTATTATGTGAAAATATTCTTTATTTTTTTCTCATTCTGAGTAGGAACTTTATAAAGTAAACCTGTATTGTTAATATGTTTAATACATAGGAAGCTTATCAATTTATGTTTTTCAGGAACCGACCACTTTATGTTGGTAATAAGGAAGGTATGAACAAAAAAAGAGGGGGTTCACCTCAGGATTATTATTCTCATCACAGATACAGTCAAAGAAGGAGAAGAAATTTTGGTGAAAGAAATAAGGAGAGAGATGCTCCAAGACGTGAAAGAGTAAGAGATAGGGACAGAGTTCGTGATGTTAAGGATAGAGATAAAGTTAGAGAAAAAGTAAGAGGAACTACAAATCAAACTCAAAAGGAAAGAGAGAAGGAAAAACCTAAAAGCAAGGTAAGTATTTAAGAATTTCAGTTTTTGTAATGTTTCTTTTTTGTATTAATTATGTTCTTAACTGTTTATGTTTATCAAAGAAATTTACTAAAGACATAACATGTAATGTTCAACAACATAACAATTTTTTTATATGTAATCACAGCTCAAAATTTTCCTGTAATTTAAAATAGGACTCAATTTTATTATGTACAATAAATTTAAGTAAATTATAATTTAAAGAAGGGTGCTATTATCTCTAATGTTGATAGTTTTTCAGTTTTTTGAAAAATTACTTTTTTTTTTTTTTTTTTTTTTTTTTTTTTTTAGGGTAGGCTGAACAAATAATTATATATATTTTTCTCATGATTGAGTTTTTAAAATTTTTTTCTCATGTTACATGTTATATCATTT
>JAAAKQ030095967.1:0-14545 GCA_010016005.3 Zanna intricata
CTATTCGGCATTTTATATCGCTCCTGCTTCGTCCATCTTTAGTAATTCTACTTCCCAGATAACAAAATTCTTCTACCTCAGTAATCTTTTCTCTTCCTATTTTTATGTTCAGTGGTTCATCTACAATATTTCTACTACATTTCATGTAATAACTATAAAATAATTACACTTTTCATAATTTATGTTAAATTATATATTCTCACTCTACCATAAGATTTTTTAAAACAAATGTAATAAAAATTTTCCATATTCAGGATAACAATATAAAATTATAAATTAAATTATAATATTAGTTATGAACTCTGTTTTTAATAATAATAAAAACACGATACGGACATCACATAACTTCCTTGCACGCCAATTTTTTCTTTTTTTTTATACACCCCCACGGCAAACGGACCCGCCGGGTCACAGACGTTTCGTCACCGGACGTTTCATCGCACGGACGGTTCATTGCGCGGCCGTTTCATCGCGTCTCGGATAGGATAGCATTCAAGTTGATCGCATAACATGTGCTACATTGGTTTTGGGTTATTGGCTGGCTGCAGTACTCAATAACCCAATACTGCAGCCAGCCAATAACCCAAGGTTACTAATAGCACTATGACTAGCTGGGGGGCTCCTCCCCCCCCCAAACACCCCTCCCCGGACCAATAACCCTATAACCCAATATTACATATTCTTAAGAGTCCATAGATCAACTGCATATAATGTGACGAACCGCGCGATGAAAATTATGCAACGAAACGTCCGACGACTAAATGTCCAACAACAACGAAACGTCCAGATACGGAACCCGTCGTTAGGCATTACTCAGTCGCCGCGAAGTGTCGTGACAGTAGTCTGCCCACCCTGTCTTAGCATCCATCTGCTGTCCCATCGGGGTCCTCCCAGATTCAAATTGAACACAATTAACAAGATATCCCCTCTACTAATCATAAACTCTTTCATTTTATGAGTAAAAAGGACTTATACATGTAACTAATTTGATAACTGAAAGTTTTGACCAACTAAAATACCGCGAGTGATAGTGTCTCGGCTTTTCATCCGGAGGTTCTGGGTTCGAATCCCGATCAGGCATGGCATTTTCACACAAGCTACAAATCATTAATTTCCTTACTCTGATGTTATACCTAACGGTGGTTCCGGAATAAAAAAAAAAAACTACAATACCGAATTTTCTTGACTGTTACCACATTAAAATTATTTATCAAGTAAATTCAAAACTAAGTATATTTTTTATTTTTAATTCAAATCAATTCTATAAATTAAGGCGTTTAACCTGTTATTTAGTATTTTTTATGATTAAAATCAAACGAGAAGAAATTTTATTATAAATGATTAGTTAGCATATTAGTAGTTTGAATTTTACTCATGGCTTTCCATTGTAAAAATTAAAGCAATTCAATGCAATTATGTTGCCGTGCTGTAATGGAATTTCTAATTTTATTACAATGTATTTATGATTTTATGTTAACTAGATTTTCTAAGTTGTAAAAATCATATAAGTTGAATGAAGTTTATGTTCTTTGAATATATGGTATTATATAATTTCCCTTTTTCTGTTCAACTAATACAGAGACAAGTTTATTTTAATTTTCATTAATGGCTAAGTGCATTTGAACGTTTAAATTATTACACACATACACACTCGCGTGCATCTCTTCTATCCCGCAAAAAACACAAAATTAAATATGAAAAATCATTAATAAATTCTATGTTCGTAAACATTTTTACTAAATGGTATCTAAAAGCCTTTCTTAACTTAATCTTCTGTAGATGACTTTCTTCAATATACCCTTACAGTACACATCATAGTAAACAAAAATGCTTGTATACTTTAAAAATTAAATAATTTAAAATCAGTTTTGAAACTGAGATATATTCATGTTTTACAATTGACGAACTATTAATATCTGCTCTTTTACAATTTTGGTACCAAAATTCAGTATATAATAAACGGTATAACAAAGCGGTTTCTCATTTTAATAGACTTATTAAGATATATCTGTATGAAAAAACTGAAGAAACATTGTCTATAATACAAAGTAACAGATCAAAAACAAGGCAGAGATTTTCACAGTCATTACACAAGTTAAACGATTTGAAGCAGAAAAATGGCAACCCAAAATTGTACCATACTCTACTGAGATCACTATCAGCACTATTCTCGTAATCAATGACAGATATCAATTCGTTAAACCCGGAGTAATCCAGTTGGCGTAACTGCCTTGCAGGATATGCATATTAATATATGCAACAGTTAGGAGGGCCACTGGCAAAAATTAATATTGATAACATTAACGCTTAAATTAATTATCAAATACTCGATTTCACTTGGAGAGTGAGACCAAGCTACTTTTTTCACTCCAGACACCTTGTCAAGATAACATAACCAGTGAAAACTGCCTGTCAGCTGCATAAGAATAATTACGGACCCGATCAACGATTTTTAATCTACAGCATTTTTGTATACTGGCTTAATGAAGAAGCTGATCAGAACTATAGACGATTTGGGGATAGATAACCAAGCACTCAGATCATGATAAACAGCAAGGTTATGCTTAAAATTATCCATGAAAATATAACGTACATGGAATTATTCAACGAGTCGACTTCCTTACAGAAAGTATATTGGCGACGACCCCTATATCAGCATTAAGTCGCTTTAAGCATTTATTATGACGCCAACCTTTCATCAACTTGCCATAAAAGAAACTGGCTCACATGAGGTAATAGAAAAAAGACAGATTCTTCTCTAGCTCTTCTAATTTGTTGGTAGTAAATTCACGCAAGTACAAAAGAATTGAATAAAGATGTCATTAAAACAAAAAACTCAGCAAGTCATAAAATAAAACTTTTTTTTTTTCTTTTTTTTTCGATGATGAAGGAATGCCATTTACGCACGCCAACCACAGGGTGATCGTGGGGTGTGTCGAACTCGGACCTAGGCCGCTCTCCGACCTGGGCTAGCAAACAGGCTAACAGGCTCTGCCAAGGTATTGTTAGGCATAATGTAACCTGCTCCATACCGACTAAACTTTCCTCACCGCTCTCCTCCGCCCCGAGACCGGACACGCAATTAAGCTTAACTCAGTCTCGGGGAGATTGCTGGACCTCTTCTCTTGAGCATCCTTTCTTCTCGCTCTGCTCCTGAAACAAATAAAAAAACAAAAGTCCCATTCACTCACTTAATCATTCTTTCATCCATCCTCTCCTCTCACACACCATTTTTGTTTTTTATTATGTATGTGTGAGTATGTTCCTATGTTCGTGTTCACGCCAGCAGGTCAAGGAGTCTCCGTGCATCATCATCACCGTCGTACATTTTAACCAGCATCAAACAGAATGGACAGCTATTTAGAAGTATTTCATGATGTAGATTGCTTGTTTCTAATCTGTAATTCTGTTTTTGTGTGAGGACTAGTTTATTTTCAACTGATAACAGTTGAAGTCCGGTTTGGTACATTATTCATGCACATGAAAGTAGCCTTTACCCTTTATAAATCAGATTAAAGGGAAAAACATGTTAAATTATATTAAATTTTTCAATTATGGCGGTTTTTTATTGTCAAAAATAATATAAATCAATTAAAAGAATTTAATTCGTTTTAGATTAAAATTAGTTCCTTATTAATTTGCTAAAATAATCAATTTATAAAATATTGTTTAAATTGTTTTATTGACTATTGATCAACATCAGAAAATTTATAGTTCCTTTTTCATATATATTATGGGTTTGGAATAAAATGTCTTTTTATCTTTTCTTTACAGTACTGTGCAATATTTTTGTCAGTTTTCATTACCTTCATTACTCAAAAGTGGTTTTTTATTGTTATTTTTTCTGGTAACAGTGTGTGTGTGTGTGTGTGTGTGTGTGTGTGTGCGCGCGCGTGTGTGTGTGTGTGCATCAACATGAAATTAAATGTAGATTATATTGTGATCGCTTTCTATTCACAAGGAAAATCCCATTGAGTGGGTATAAAGTTACTTAATCCCATGAGTAACTCATTCAATGGTTGATATATAAAGTTTAAACATAACAAAATGACTTTAAAATAATGAATAAAATATTGACTCATTTTGAAAATGTAAAATTTTACCAAACGACATCATGAAACAAATTAACAATAACCTTTCAGTAGAGTTACCAATAGTGTTGCTGCTAACAACTCCAAAAAATCCTTTGGAAAAAAGTATAGTAATATTTTTAGACTGAATTGTTTATTAATTTTAAGTTTTTGTTAATATTTATTATTATTAATATAAATATACACTTGCAACACTTGCAGAGTTAAAAAACTCTGCAACTTTCATCATTAAGAAAAAGGAACTTTAAATCTATTGTTATTATTATCTCTTTGTTATTATTAAATATTGTTTATTACTAAAGAAAAGTTTTTAAACTTCTATTGCTTCAAAACGTTTAATTTTTTTTTTTTTTTTTTGTTTTTTATATTTTTAAATTCTTTAATTGGTATATATTTGTTCCATGGATGGATTTAATTCCAGTACTTGATTTTGTAATCACCTTATTAAACAGGAAAAAAAAATTTCATTAATGACTTAAAAGTAAGTTTAATTCACTCTCCAAATTTAAATCATTTGTTTGTTGCATTATTATAATTGTTCTGAATATATTCTATTGGGCCAATTATCTTTATTTTACAAGATGCAAAATAAATTGGAAGGCTAGATTTCTTAAAATCTCTCTCTGTTAATCTTAATTAGTAATTTCTGTTGTGTGTTTCTTGTAATTACTGAACTGTTGGTTCTATTAGTTTATGAAACTACAATCTGTAATAAATTTTTCACCACAAGTGATTATAGTTTATTTTATTTAATTAAATTATTTTTATTTTGACTATGCAATTTGGTACTTAATCTTTTTCAAGATTGTTTAATGAATTGCTAATTTTCCTAAAAAAAAAAAAAAAATTAGCTAAAAAATTATGCCTAAAAATGTCAATATTAGTAATTTTACAAAACATAAAAAGAAGTAAATTTTCACGTATCCTGTAACCTTATGAATAAAAATCTCAGTATACATATAGGATATGGTCTTGATTAAATAAAATTTTACTTCCTCTCGTAGTCTTTGAAATTATTGTGTGAAGGAATGGTATAGAATGTTAGTGTTACTTATGCCAAGCATGTGATTGGTAAAAAAGGCCTAAACAATATAATTTTAATCTTGACAGCTCTTCGATACTGTTCTTGGCCACCTTGCTGTTGTTGTAAATCCTGACATCATGATATTATATTCTGTATTACAAAGGATAAACTAGATCTAAATTTACACATGGATGTAAAGAATACATATGAACACTACATTCAGCAAAAAAATCATCATTTGCAAATTACATAATAATTGGATACTACTCAAATAATTCATTTTTACTGCAGCAAATATAAATCCATATGGAATGCAATGGATGTAACAAGTACACTTCTGCTACTTTAAAATACTAATACATACAAATTTTTTTTTCAATATTCATAATTATTATGCAGCAGTATGCAAATGTCATTATAATATACTATATTACATAAAATGTAAATAAAAATAAAATTGTCTTTATAAAGGCAGACTTACTTTTATGTGGCAATAGCTGAAAAAGTGGTTGGAGAAAAAAAGATGTGAACTTCATTGTCAGGAGGCTGAAATTTATGTAGTAGTTTGACATTTTAAAATTGTAATAGTATTAGAAGTACTAATTAGAAAAAAAACTATAAGTTGATCAAAAGATGCAATTATGGTCATAGCAAGCAAAAGTCATGGATTCAGTTCACTTGGAACAACGAGCACACAAAATTAAAAATGAACAAATACAGCACAAATCCAATGTATTACTAATATTTTATACAAACTTTGATACAAGTACTGTTAACAACAAGAGTTATATTAACAATAATAAGCCAGCCATTTGTAATATCATTAAAAGAGAAAAGATATGAAAATATCTTTTCACAGTATTTTTTTCTGAATTTAGTGAGACATTTTTAAATTTATAAAAATACTTCACTACATACAAGAATATTACCATTAAAAGTTTTTAACATAATAAACAAATCTAATGTAGCATAAATACTAATTAAAAGACAAATAACTTCTTTGAAAGTCATTAATTTCGCTTATACAGAATGGAGTTTATGTCAAACTGTAATTTTATATCAAAATTAATACTGTTTACACAATACTGTGAAAATTTAATGATAAAACACAATCATTATCAATATTAGAGCATCATTTTGTGAAAAATAAATTGTAAATATACTGTCTGCTGAGCAGATTAAATATGTGCTGTTATAGTATCTTATAATGAATAGATTAAAGTATCTACAATTTATCTTATGTTACAACTCCCAATATCCCCTACTTCTCTTGAGCTATGTGATTAATATCAACAGAACTTAACTATTTTAATACAGATCAACAGATCGTGTTCTAAGAAATATTTCACACATTAAAAAGTTTAAAAAACATATAATGAACAGTATACACATCTTACCTTAGGGTTACATTAATCGTGTATCAGTGGAGAACAGTACAAAGAAGTGTAAGTAATAACAGTCAACCAAGTTAATTTCTAATTCAACAGTTATGTATGAAAGTACTTTGTCTTTACTTTCAATTTTTTTTTTTGTTTTTATACAGATTTCATGGTTGTTTCATTTAATTCCTAATCTGTAATTTGTATTTTTATTGTTATTTTGTATTCATCATTAGTCTTTGGATTTGTCTTTCATTTACATCTAATCACATAACTAAGTGTACATGAAATTTAAATATAGTACTGAAATTTTATTGGATTACAGATGAGATGAAAATATTAGAAAAATAATTCAGTTAGCAATTAGTTCTTTTATAATATGTTACTTTTTAATTTGTCAGTTCATGAAAAATATTATTACAGTTTACAATTTTATTTATTTATTATAGTTAACAAATCATTATTGTAAATGCAAACTAATTTCAAGTATTAATTACAAAAAATTTGAAAAGTACATTTACTCCAAATAATAATATATAAAAAGTAATAATACAGAATTAGGCAAATGTAGTGTATCTTTTTTATTTTTATATTTTTTTAAACACCGTATGGCAACCAGACCTGCAGTTAGGCATTACACAATCGCCGCAAAGTGAAGTGGCAGCAGTCTCTGCCCACCCTGTCTTTGCCCTGATTAATAAAAGCCAAAACTGAGTACTGGTAAACAACATTTTGATGAATCATAAAATTAATTTTCTTTTTCTTTAATAAATTAAAAACTTCTGATAATTTTCCCCAGTAAACACGGCATTACTTAGAGACCACTTCACATGATCAAAGTTACATGGTGCAGGGTTTTTCTTTTTGAATTATTAAACCTTATCCTAATAAAAATTACAGAGAAAAGATTTTCTGTCTTCAAATGCTTTATGTTCAGATAAAACATTTTACATACTGATTTAGTTCCCAAGTTAAATAAGGTAACAACATTTTTTTGATAGTATGGAGTTATATGCACTAAATAAGTTTCTGAGGTAGTTTAGCAGAAGTTTTTCTTAAGTATGTTTTGTTTTAATATAGATAAATCATGTTGGCCAACCATTAGTTTTTCTACACAGGTTCTTTCTCTTAGGTCATTTGAAAGTACCAGTACTCAAAAAATTTGTATGCTGAAGCAATCTACCATGAAAATTCAATAAGATTATGTAAACAGTGAGTGATATGTTAATTATGGAACAGAATTACAGATGATGTCATCTGAAGAATGTTATTTTTTAAGAAATAAGTTAACAATTTAAAAACATATATGTATCCAGTTTTTTCATATATTTAATTTTTAAATAAAAGAAAAAATTCATGATTCAGTAAGTTTTACAACTGCTTGATTTACTAGAGAAATCTATGTTATTGAATACAATATAAATGAGAAAGTAAATAATTTTGAATATTTTATTGAAAAAACTTATTTTTTTTGTACAATTATTATAAAATAAATTCTACATAGTAATTAAGAATGCTTATTCAATCTTAATTTGTTTGTTATATAACTTCAGATTTTAAAATAATTAATGGTCAAAAAGAAAAATGTTAATTTTCAGGATGGGGGCCCACCACCAAATCCCCGCTTAATCCCACCCCTCCAATAATGTTATGGTCCGAACATTTTTGTTTTTGTTTTCTTTTTTTTTAGATCAACTTATTATTTTGTTTTGATTTTATAAATACCTTTTTTTATATTATAGTCTTGTCAGTGTTTGTTGTTTTTATCCTTTGGTGTACTTTCCTCTTGGTTATTAAAGAAAACCTTTGCCTTGTTTGCTTGTCTTTATTCAAGAAATTTTTTTTAATTTAAATTAACTTATCTTTTGTTTTGATTTTTAAAAAACCTTTTTTTTATATTACAGCCTTATCAGATGTTTGTTGATTTTAACCTTTGGTTTACTTTCCTCTTGGTTATTGAAGAAAGCTTTTTCCTTGTTTCTCTCTGCCTTTATTCAAGAAAATACTTTTTTCACAGCGTCTTTAACTAGAGTTCTGCTTGTTTTTTTTACTCTTAAATGTTCTGCTGTTTTCTTCAAAGAAAGTTAAATTATTTTCTTTTTTTACTTTATTTGTTAGTAAAGGTTTGGAGATCTGTGGGTTTTAGTTCTAGAGCAGAATTAAGATGATGTACTCCTATAAGAAATTCCAATAAGAGTAATTTAAAAATATTAATACAGTTACTATGTTACTGCTTAAACATTGTTGAGAAAAAAATTTAATTTTTATGTTGGTTTTTTTTTTTTTTAATTTTAATTCTTTCATAAAAAGTGAGCCAGTACTATGCAGTGTATGGAAACCTAATCTAAGAATACTGTATGATACTTCCCATGCATCTCACCATAAAATTTACATTCACATAATATATTTATACTGTTAAATGTAATTAGTTTGTTATGTTAGGAATTGACTTTAGCTTTAAAAATAACTGAGTATATGTTAGTTTTTTATGTTTTTTTTTTTCACTACTCATTTAACAAGATTTTATGCTATTCTCCTATTATTGTCTGTTCTATATCAATTTTTTTATCCTGATCAGATTTACCACAAATATATTCCTCATTTATCTGTTTAATAGATATTATAATCTTTATCTATCTTCACAATTTTTGCACTGCATGAGAACTATGTTTAAAAACCAAACCTATTTTAGAAAGATTTCAACAGCAACCCTGCTTGAAATAATTAACATCTTTTGTGTCCTATTTATGAATGTAATTTATAAAGATTGCATATAGTTCTTGTAGACGTTATTATTGTACCCTGTCGTGATTATGAACTGGGTGCTTACCCAATGTAATGCATCATTTCAGTTTAATTTTACAATCTTGGGTCATAATGCTTTTTGGTCGGTGTTGTAAAAAATTTTACAATTCTTGATATTCCACGTTCTATGATTTTAATAATATCACATAATCATTATTTGTACTGGATTTTATTATCTTTGCTATACTATTGTTTTAACTTTAATTTGACCTCCTCTGTTAGTAATAAACCCATATAAATCTTATTACTTATTGTAATACGTTCCTAGTTTCAGGATAAAAGTATCATCAAGGATTTTTAATATATTTATATCTTCCTGAATCTTTAGTCTGGATTTTTTTTGTTACTTTATGTTTTTATATTTAGAGATTGAAAACCAGTTGGAATAGACAACCTTGTTGAACTTTATTCTGTGCTGCAATTAACCTTTCCTTGTTTTTAAATCATATTATAGCTATCTGCTAAATGAAAATATTTTTATACGTAACAGAGTTACTACCAAATTTTTGGTGTTCCAACTGCCAAATATCCACTGTTACAATCTTTACTCATTATCTATCTGTCATATAAAAGAGCTTTCATCATATTATTCTAATATGATAGATTATAGTTATTATTCATAAATAAAAAGTTTGTATTTCAAATCAAAACTGATAAATATTTTATCAAGACTTATTTTTACATAAATAATATTTATTATGTAATAATAGCTTATAATTGATAAAAATGTAATAATTATGATAGCAGGAGTTTAACAAAAGTAAAAATAATATATTGACTGACCCTTTATTTTTCTGTTTAGCCTCTGAAACTACTGTAAGGTATTACTTCAGAGGGTGAATGAGGATGATATGTATGAATGCGAATGAAGTGTAGTCTTGTACAATCTCAGGTCGACCACTTCTGAGGAGTGTGATTAATTAAAACCCAACCACCAAAGAACTTCTCAAAGATCGTATCCACGATCTTCGGATTTGAATCGGTATAAAAAAACTACCTTTACTAGTATTTGAACCTTAGAACTCTCGACTTCGAAATCAGCTGATTTGCGATGTCGCGTTATCCACTACACCAGCCCAGTCTGACCCTTTTTGACTGACCCTTTTTTTTTTCCCTGCCCCCTGGGTCGGACCTACACTCAAGTATTGCGCAACCCTGGGGGTGTCCTTGGCCTCTAACAGGCCTTTCCACCTACCGGTTGTTAATTCCGGCATGCAAGTCGGCCCGCCAGGTCTGGATCTTATCGCCTGCCTCTAACTTCAGGAGTGAGGTGAACCGGATCCAGTTATACCGTTCCCGAGCCCCACTTCCTCAGCGGGTCTCGGTCTTACTTTTTCCCAATTGCCCACTCAAACGGGGGATACCGATACAAGTATAGGTACTCCCCCCACCAGCTCGGATCTTTTCCATAAGTTTTAAAATTTTTTATTTATATATTTTTTCCTTTTTTATATTTATTTATTCCTTTTTTTATTTTTTTATAGATCCCTCATCCATTCGGAGTAATCTACTGTTTTTGTTTTTAAAATAGTCGTAATTAACTGATCCACTTTCATCCAGTGTTCAATCCTTTCAAGCATGTATTACTTTGCGTTCTCCACCTTCAGTTCTTCTAATCGAGCTTCTCTCTTCAAATTATTCCACTTCGGACAATGATAGAATGTATGGAGTAGAGAATCTAATTCAGTGCAATATAAACAATTATGAAAGTCTCGCTTCTTAAATTTATGTAGGCAGACACCAAACTCACTATGGCCGGAGAGGAACTGCGTAAGGAAGAACCCCACGTCCCCGTGTTTTCTTCCCAGCCATGATCTGATATCAGGGATCAGTCTCCGAGTCCATTCCCCCGTTCTAGATGCTAACCATTGTCGTTGCCATTCATCTAATAGCATCCTATCCGTTTGGTCTTTCGGGATACCCTCATACCTTCTTGTTCTCTGTAGTGTCAATAGTCTTACCGCGGGGGGGGGGGTTCCTCCAATGACGCCAGCTGCCATGGTCGAGACTGTCCTGTATGCACTAATAATCCTAATGTCAGCCCTACGTTGAATGGCTTCAAACTTCCAAATATTCTTTTTAATGTCGAAGGCCGACCTCCACGCCGGCACCGCGTAGAGGAGAACCGATGTCACAGCAGCCAATTGTAGTTTTCTTTTAGCTGGTCTTGGCCTCCACACGTTCCCCATCAGACGAATCAAGGATCCATATAATTTCTCTGCCTTCTTAACTGACTTCAAAACATTATAACTAAAATTTCTCGATTGGGAGAACCAGATTTCCAAATATTTAATGTGGAGACTTGTCTGTACTTGAACACCATCAACTCTTATGGTGATTCTCTTCATCTTTCTTCTTCCCGTTATGATCGCTGTTTTAGTTTTCTCGGGCGCTAACGAGAGCTCTGATAATATTGATAAATATTATCAGAGTTTTATAATACATGTATTATAAATGGAATGAATTTTTACGATGTTTTTCAAAAAATTAAATTACTCTTTTTATTAAAGTAGACAGATGAACTCAATTTTCTGTAATCATTTCTTTCTTCCAAAATGTTGTTTCTCTTTTCAATCCTAACATAATCCTAACGATTTATAACTCTTACCTTTTTTCTCTATTGAACTGCATTAACCTGAATATCAAACGACTTTATTTTTCAACCTTCATTTATTAATAATAATAATTTTTAATGCCTAATTTTTTTTTTGTAATCACAAATATAAAATTACCTTGTCATGTTGTTTAGTTAGAATAAATTATGGCGAATAATATCCTAAAAGTATTTATTATAAAATATAGTGAAGGAAAACATTATTATTTTTTCCGTAATATGTACTCTTTTTTATTTAAGAATTACAATAAAAATGGAAATACCACCTTAGACTCTTAGTGTGCTAATTCATAAAACATTTTACTCATCAATTTACCTGAAAATATTACCTTTGTATACTTATTTTTTTTTTTTTTTTTTAATTTTACTATATACTTCTATTTTTATCACTTCAGATATGCGTCTTCACACTTTTTAAATGATATACATAAAATTTAAACAATAAGTTGCCATACCCTTATCAGGAATCAAACCAGAATTCAGCATATGTAAAAAAACAATATGCAAATTACTACACCAAATTTTTAACTCTTCATATTCGGCAATATGATGAAAGTAACATTTTTAATCGGTTCTTCAAACAAATTTTATAAAATTAAACCATCGGTTTTGAATATTGCCTCCTTCTCACTTAAAGCTGAAAGTCATTCAGTAATTATAGACACAAATTGTTCTTGAGATAAAACCGTATGTTTAATCAACATGCCATTTTTACACTTTTCAACATAATCAACGAGCAATAATAATGCAATTGTTCCATCTTTTAAACAGCTTATTTATGACTGCTGCAAAGAAATTTTAGTCTTGGTACTGGAACCAATATAGCATATTTTCTTTAACTTCGTCATTGCCATTAAACTTCTCACCACATAGTGCTTCCTTGAGTTGATTAAGCAAGTAAATATTCTATAGGTCCAAGTTAGGACTGTATGAGGGTGAGCTAGTAGATCCCAGTGCAGTTTTTTTCATGGTTTTTTGTATTACCTTGAAGCGTTATCGAGAAGCAGATTGATTACTTTTATGCTGAAATCTAGGGAGTTTATTCAACACTAATAGCTTCACTTCGTTGAAAAGCATGTCTCAGTAATATGCTTTGTGTATTGTTTACTGATCTTCAAGAAAATCGATAAAAACCGGAAATTTTTCCTCCCAAAAAATTTCATAATAATTAAAATCATAGTTAAAAAAATCATCATCTCGTTCTGGTTTACTGATGGTTGAGTTCGAGATTTTTTCTTGACAGTTGAATTTATATGCTTCTATTCCATGCTCTCTTTGTGTTGATTCCGGTTCATAACAGTGAATTCATTCACAGACACTAACAACATAAGTTAGAATAATGTGCCATAAAACCTACTGTTTCCGTCGTTTCAGCTCTGTTCACATACAAAATCTTGTCTCCTTTTGGTATCTGTCAACTCTCTCTTCCAATATATCTTGCGCTTGTACTTGAGGGTAAAAGTGCAAGATACAAGAGTACTTGAAATTTTGAAATTGTTGTAATAAGTTTGAAATGCAACAAATTCTACTTGTAATATTTCAGTTTTATACTCAACTGGAATCAATGTCTTCTTAGATGAAAGTCTATGCGAGTTTTAAAGACTGAAGTTGAAACTTCAGGTTGACGTTCATAACTCTGTGCTCATCAGTCACTGAAATTCGTCTGTCATTAAATTTTTCTATCTACTTGTAGAATTTTTTGCAATTTTGTTTTTACTGTTTGATCTTACGAGAATAAATGATTTTCATCTTCAGAAAGCAAAAAACGATTCACTAATATCTGTTCAACTAATCCGCAAACTTCAGGAGGACTCTTTATCCTCTATCTATAGAGAATATCGCTATTAGAGAGAATCTCTACGTATAGTAAAATGAAATTTTGAAATTACAAACAAAACAATTTTACTCAAACAGTTGATCAAAATTATCATAAGGTTACCAACACTCTGTTCTGAAAGTATCATAACCCTATTACCAACTGTTTTGCCTCCACAGCTATCCGTATCTTTAATTAGTGAATGATCATCGTATTATATACTTTTATATAAATTTAGAGCTAGACGGAAAAGTAAAAATAAATGAATTTTTGTTTAGTAATAAATGTGTTAAAATATTAGTTTCTATTATTAAGAAGTTTCGTTTTTAAATATTGCATAATAACGGTTGTTACTATTCGGAAAGTGACTACTTCTGCTCTCTTTTATTAGAAAATAACTATCAAAATTGGATATTTACCTACACATTTAACACTGCCATTTTAATGAACTAACTTAAAATATATTCAAATAATTCTCTTTACGCTCTCAATCGTCACATTTTTTCGTACGGTTATTTTTTCCTGAATTTTTACATAAATTACAAGCTTCAGTCCATGTATTCCATTGTATATTTTAACGCATGACCGGACACAACAAAATAAAATAATATTTATTTCGTACTATTAAGTCGTTTTAAGAATTACATACGCTTTTACATGAGATAAATCAAATTACTCGTAGATGAAAATCTCTTAAATTATTTCTCTATATTCTTGATATTATTACAATTATACTTCCACCATTATCAAAGGGTTTTATAATGTTGATTTAGATACAAATAAGTAACTTTTTTTTCTTTTTTCTTTTTTTTTTTT
>JAAAKQ030095990.1:0-14544 GCA_010016005.3 Zanna intricata
GAACACCGATATCCACGATCTAGTATTCAAATCCGTATAAAATTTTTTATCTTTACTAGGATTTGAACCTTAGAACTCTTGACATTGAAATCAGCTGATTTGCAATATCGCGTTAACCACTAGACCAACCCGGTGAGTTACCTAACATATCTAAGGCTTTTAATACAATACCATAGAAGATTTAAATACCACACCTAAGATAAGGCAAATAACTAAAGTACTGCTAGTCTTGTTTGTATCTACCTGTCCTCTACTTGAATTAATGTTAATAAGAAAGAGGTAATGTGCAAGAATTATTAATTTAATGTGTACCAATTACAATATTTAAGAATTATATGTGTTAATGGAATACATTAGTAATAAATATTACAAAATTTAGTGTTTATCATCAAGTGGGGATTATTATGCCCCCAAAATGGAGGGGAGTTATTTCTACTACAGTGTTGTTTGCAAGTTAATAACTATTAATTGTTAAATATATTTGTCATACATGACTGTTATGGTGTATTGTTCATTCCCTGTATCCTTAGTCTGCCAATTTAAGTGACAAAATAATTATACTGAAATTTTAAAAAAAGATTTAGAAGTCTTAAATACACTAATTAAATTAAAGCTCGTAAGCTCCAAAATGCAAATTTTTCACTGCCATAGTATTTGAGACAACAAATCATAAACGATATGTGCAGAGCAAACTTTATTCTTACTCTATGTAACTTTAGATTAGTAATTTAAAAAAAAATTACTGGATCATTGCAGTATTCATAGCAGATTTAAAATCTTTAGAAAAGTATACTTCTGCATTCTGATTGTGGATAAATAGAGTACTTTATGATACTTATAACTAATTACATCATTATTTCTCCATTTTCATTTTTATTTTCTCATTATTTCCACTCTCACTAAAAAAAATTATTTGGCATAAACTTGGGGTACCCAGAAAAAACAAGAACTATTTATTTTTTATTTAAGCTATCATGAAACCATCAATCCCCTTCAAAATATTATCCATTAGATGATATGTACTGGTTTCAATGGTTTTTGAACTGTTCAAAAAATTTTTTTATTCTTCTTGACTAATTTAGGTACCTCTAGCGATTTTTTTCTTAACCTTTCCTACATCATGAAAACACTTTCTCTTTACATTTTTCTTCATGAGATTAAGAAATCGCAGGAGACTAGGCTGGGTGAGTAAGGGAGTGAGAAACTGTTGTCGTGCAATTTTTTTTTCAAAAACTGGTTCATTTTCAACGCTGTATAGGTAGATGCATTGTCAGCCAGTCCCCCAGTCACCATAATTCAGGTTGGTTTTTTCTCATTGCCTCATGTAATCGCTTTTAAGACTTGTGGCCTGAGCAACAAATTCTACACGAACAACTTCTTTGATGTTAAAAACAAATAAACCACGAAAGACTTCAAATTTGATTTCACTTGCCATGCTTTTTTTGGTCTGGGCAATGAAGCTGTCTTCACTGGTTTTGTTTCAAGGTCACAACTGTAATAACAAGATTAATCCCTTGTTATAACTTTTGGCAAAACATTCAGGTCAGTTTGTGCCTGTTCTACAAATCCCAGGCTCACTCTCATCATAGGAAAGTAGTCATGAAACAAATATGCCATAATGTGTTTGATGTATATTAGTTAGGATTCTTTGGCATGAAGTCTAGGATATTACATTTTTTATCTCAAATTTGTAGATTTTTCTGCAATGATCAAATGTCTACTAATCATCTAATCTAAACAATCTGAAACTTTTGAAGAAAAGAGTTTTACACCTAAAAACAATATGCTGCTAGTATAGCTATATTGTCAGGAATAGAAGGTCAAGTTGCTAAATTCCTTGCAATTGGACTAATTATTTCTGCAGAAGATAGTGTAACTAGCAAATAGATTTGCATGAAAATTTATGTTTACATCCATATAAAATTCAAATTTTTGAAAAGTTAAAATCATGACATTCAAAATCAAGTAAAGATTACTCAAGAGTTTTCGTCAGTTTTGATAAAGTGGACAGTCTACAACCACTTATAGATGTCTGATGAAGCACATTTTCAAGTTATTTTGTAGTTAAACAAAACTACTAACCCTAGTTGAATAAAAATTCTAAACATCTGCATGAATAACTGCTTCATAATGAAAGAATGATTCTATGGTGCACTGTGTCTTCAGCTGGCTTAACATGCCTTATTGCTCCAGAAGGAACAGTATAAACACATGATTTAAACATTTCTTCTAAATTGGATCAACACTTAATCCTCTTGCGAACTGATTTTAACAAGACTGTGCAAACTTCTAGAGAATCAATGAAAATCTTACTGATACTTTTTCCCAATAGACTCATTTCTTGTGGAGTAACAAGCTATGGCAGACCAGTCTTCCAATCTATCTGTTGTGTGATTTTTTTCTACGTGGAGTATTTGAAAATAAAGAATCATTCAAGTTGTCTTTTAGACAACTTGGCAAACAAAAAAAATTAGGGAAGGAATCTTGACATACTACATTTATATAGTGCTACGCATGATCATCTGCATTGTCAATTTGAAGAGTGTTTACACGAGAATGGAGAATGGAAAACTTGTCCCATTTAAAAACAAAATATATATATGGTCATTATACTGCTACATTCATATTTCAGACAATAAATATATTTTACTTATTATGGCCTGTTTCCCTGTTAACTATTTACCTAAAATTACTGGGAATATATGAGTGGATTTCTTTTATATTCCCAAAAGAGTAAGTGCCAAAAGAGTAAATGAGTTTATTATTGAAATTTTAAAACTAATCATGACTTTGAGTACAACAAAACATACTTGAAAACTAATATTTTATAATAAAACTGCTGAAATAACACTAACTGCGAGTGGAAAAATAATGAAAACTTATTAGTACTTACGACAACGTGCCAGATGGGTAATGTAAACAAAGTCACTATGTATTTTTTCATTCTGTATTAGTAAAAATGTCTCCTCAGCTTCACCATAACTTCCTAAAGCTGTCTTCGCCTACAATAAATTAAATTATTTATTTAGAACATTATTATTATTAATATAGTTTTTATTTACAATTCATGCACTCATGTATTCCACATATATAAATAGTTTAATTTAAAGTCCATTACTATTATAAATAGCAGTTTACAGTAGTTGTCTATCATATAAGATCATAAACGGTTGTTCCAAAAGGATTAAAAAGCTATTGCAAGAGGAATATTCAAAACATAAGTCATTCAATTCAATCTGAAAGCATTGCTTACAAAGTATGTCATCAAATTATTTTTGTATTTGTTCAAGCTTACCCAGAGAGTCTGTCTGGTGTTCCATTTTATTTCTTTTCTTGTTGTCTCAAAGAGAAATTGTTTTGAATGAAAAAGAAATTGTATTTAAATTAAACTTATACCTCTGCTTTTCAGAGCGCCTTAATTCATGTTAGGCAGTTGCTTTGGATAATTTCTCTACATTACTTTTATTTTTTATGTAGATGCAGTTTTACCTCATTCTGTATTTCTCATGAATACAATAATAATTAGTTATAGATTTGAAATGTGATTATTTTTTCTTATTCATATTTCAAATAAAAATAAAAATGTTTAATTAAATTAAACATAAAACAAACTGCTCCCAGAAAAAAAAAATAAAAACTGATAAAATTCAGATTTTCAGAACCTAGTATCTTGCGATTTCCTCATTTTTTTTTTGTCTGGAAATAAATTTAATAAATATTATTTGACTTTTACTCTTATTTTTTGTCATCTATCATTTAAAAATTAATCGCGTTACTTTTCATTCTTTTAATTTCTAGACTATCAGTCACTTAACTGGTTTAATACTGTTTGATTCTGCACTGTACTCAATATTTCAAGTGCAATATAATTTTGACATCCTCAGTAATTTGTTTCAAACTTATAAAGTTGGTCTTAACTAACAAATACAAACACCCTTTACAAAAATCAAAAAAGATGATACAAGTGTGAGACCAGGAGATTGTGAAAGGCATTGATTCAACGACAAATCTTAACTTCTTTATTTTTCTGTTTGTTTGTAGCAATAATTGAAGTCTGAAGTTTTTTAAAATTATCTTATTACTTCCTTATAAAAAGGAATAAATAATAGGTTAAGCAATAATTAATAGGTTGATTGTGAATTTTGGCTCAATCAACTGGTTCTGAATTGATTTCTGGCATGGGCAACATATTTTCTTCACTACCTATTTAGCATATCCAAGATCATAATACTACAAAAATAAAAGAAATTATAGACAACCACATAAAAAAAAGTTCATGTTTCCTTTTGTTTCTTTTCTTTTTATTCTAGAATGGATTCATTCAAAGAATATTCCATTTTTAATAGTACAGCAATCTTCATCTTTAAACTTGGTCAGTTTAACATACTTCATATAGTTTTTTGTGTTCCGTTACCTTTTTTTCCATATATCTTTGTACTTCTTGGTACAAAAATGTATAGCCATATATTTGTCATATTAGCGTATTAAATCAGTATAT
This sequence comes from Zanna intricata, assembly GCA_010016005.3. NCBI lineage: Eukaryota > Metazoa > Arthropoda > Insecta > Hemiptera > Fulgoridae > Zanna > Zanna intricata. Next base: position 4,499 of record JAAAKQ030095990.1, read on the forward strand.
TAGAAAGTCCTTGAATTTAAGTAAAAGTAATTTTTATTCCAATTAGTTTATTTATCATTCTCAAGACTCATAAAAAAAGATGAGTTTTGAGAATACATGACTCATCTTGTAATATGATCTACAACTACAAGAGCAAGATATTTTACCTGAGCATAATTGAAGTTGAAGCTATCATCATTAAAATAATAACTTTTTATGGAACTCAAGTACAACTGTACATCCTCAAACTGGCGTTGTAAGAAAAAAGATGAAGCCATACACTGCCTACCAGGGATTGTATCACATTCACTGGCACTGCTACCAACTAAATGGAAAAACTGTTGAGCTACTTTTACATGTTCTCTCTAAAAAATGAAGAGCAAAGATTATCAGCTAAATTATTATGTATAATAATTTTAATATGTAATAATTTTTTTATTTATTATATTTGGTTTTGTGAAAAAAAAAATTATATATTATATTATATATATACACATAGTGTTATGTATTCTTGTTTACAAATTGTTGTCAATGTTTTGTATTGGCATAGGAGTTTCCTGAGTTTTAACAATTCAAAGAAGTTCAACCAAGTCAGTCGAAAGAGAACTGAAAAGGCGTTGGATATTACAATGTGATATTTAAAAGTATAAATACTGTAGGTGGAGACACATCTGTTTCAAGGATTAAAATGTTTAGTAAACAAGTAATGGGTATTCAGAATGATTTCAGGTGTATTGTATCCATACACTTAGATGAAGAAACAACATGATAATTGCACACATATCTAAGGGCATTCATTATAATGTTCAACAACGTAAAAAAGGCAAAATAAAAATAAAATTCTAATTTGTTGTCTGAATTATCCTGAATAAATAAGAAAGAAATGAAAATTTTTATTTGAACTTATAGAGGAGATTTTAAAGGAAGCTGGAAATATTATTAATTCATGTTGGCAATGATTTGATCTTTTGGGAAAGAATGGATGAAGTTTTTCTGAACCAAGAGTTGATGGTTAGACAGATGGTTCAATCAGAGTTGATGGTTGGGCAAAAAATTTGCATACAGAAGCTGAAATTACTGTTGCAAATTGATTTCACAAATGTGGTCAAGATACTGACAGAGGATGTAATGAAGACGGAGTCAGTGTAGGTAATTGAGATCAGTGACAGAATAGGACGAAGATGGGTACTGCAGAAGTTGGATCATCCCACACATTAATAACCGAGAAGACTGTAACAGTAAGTAAGGAAAAATTGATGGTAAGAGTGTTATTATATAATATATGTGATTTAAAAAGTAAAGTCACATATATTTTTTAAAGATATATAAAGTAATTACAATGTAATTTTTTTTTCTCAAACAAATGCTTTAGAAAAGAATAAGGAATTTTACAGATTTTTGAATGAATATTAAATTAGTAAATTCTTATGGAGAGAAGATTGAAAGAGCATTTGTTTTAAACTGAGCATTCATATTTTTAGCACTTGCAACCTTTTGTGTACACTTACTAACAATACTAATTGATTGTTTTTTGAAAGGCACATGGACCTGATAATTTGTAACAGATCTTCTAATGGTTTGAGTTAGATTAATTTAGACATGATATTCTTGTTTACTATTTTATTTTTGTTATGTATTTAATTTTCTACTTTAGTTTTCATTTGTTACATCTGACTTCAGATGTAACATCGGTTCATTTATTTTAATGTTATCAAATTGTTCTATCATTTCTGATTCTTTCTGTTCTTGGACATGAGATTGACTTCTTGTATCTTTTACAGTACATTCCTTTGCTCTATCATGTTCCTGTAAATGAGTTACCAAATCATTGAGAAAACGGTTTCGATTATTTTTATTTTCTTTGATATCAATTTATCATCTGCTTCTCTATTTGTGCTCTTTCCATAAACAATCCAATTTGTTTCGAATGATTCATCAATATTAACATTACAAACGGAGCTAGTTATTACAGGTTTATCTGAATTAGATGATTCTTTTTCGGTTAATTTTTTATTTTTCTTATTCTCCTCCAGTTTATAAATTAGGTGTTCGGCTAAACCACTTGCATTAATACTATTAAGAAACGGTGGCTATATAAAACAATTACACGTATTCCTGATTAATCCCATTCATTAACTTCAATTCTGACTATTCTGAATTTTTTTAGCATCTGCTTCAGATATTTCTACAACTTTATCATCTTGGTCTTCAACTAGCATTCTAACACTTTTTGACACACTGCAACATTATTGACATAATTTATCATTTTTAGCTGGAATAATTTTTTTTATCACATGTTAACACATTATCATTAACTTTCTTTTTATCATCAATTTCTACTTTAGATTTTTATTCAATATCATTATCATTCAATTTAGCTGATGACTGTTGTTCTGTAAATACACTTTCAATATTGTTGTGACTGAATTTGTTAGCATTCCTTATTTTCAGTGTATAATCTTCCTTATCATTAAAACATTTTTCATTAGTACTTTTTATATTACTTACCATCTTAATATCACAGCTATTAGATTCCTTATTATATTCATTTGACTTGTCTATTATGTCTTTTTTAATATTTGAACACCTATTATCTACTTTTGTACTTACAACAATATTCTCTGTCTTTTTCTTATCACTCAATAATAAATTGTGATCTTTAATATTTTGATTATTGTTATGTATCACATTGTTGATCATTTTCAATGAATCTCTTTTGGTAAAATCTTCCTTATAATTTAACTTTCTAAATGATTTTTGTTGTGCAAGTAATTCAATTGATTCTTTAACAGTCTTATCATCGTTAGTAAATTTTAATCGTAGTGTACTAGTATTTTGTTTTCTTTTGAGAGTTAGCCTTTTAACAGGTTTTTGTAAACTCTCTTGTTTAACAATGCTGTCTTTATTTTTCATCTTTGTATTGATACTACTATTAGAATCATTTGATTTATTTTTAAATGTAATATCTGTTCCATTTGGAGCTGTTGCATTCATTTCATTAAAGACATCATTGATTGGTAAAGTTTTTGATGATTTTTTTACCAGTGTACTTCTTTTTTGTTTTCCTTTTAATATGATTATGTTTAACATTACCACTATCACTAATATATTCAACACTTGTAATTGACAAATCAGTACTATTTTTAGGACTTGAAGGCATCAAATGTAACTGTTTAATTTCTTCAATTTTCAGAAATCTCAAGTATAGTTGTGAGATTTTCACGAGTGTTACCAACAAAAAAAGATGCAACAGTATCGTTGCCTTAATGTTATTAGGAAGGCAAGCACTAAGTATATATCCTAATTTAGATTCCTGAATATTAGGATATCTAGAATTTCAAATGGATTTCCCAGGCAAGGTAAGTTAAATAGAATTGAGTTCCAACCAGTATGTCAGTGTTATCTGCTATGTTGAACTTGGGATCTGCTAGAAATATATTACGAGGAAGATTAAGATTTAGATTAGTACATTTTTAATGATCGCTAAGGCTTCATCCTTAAGAAATTAATGTAAAAAATATAATTTTTGGATATTAGATAAATCATTTCTATTATGTACTAAATTGTTAAAATATAAATGTATATAATATAATATATAGTATAAAATATAATATAAAATATATTAAAATATATATAATATAAAATATATTTTAATAATGCTGCCACTCTAACAAATTACCTCTAAATAAAGGTATATTAATGGTTTATAGTTGTGTTCATTCAAATGTTGAATTTGAACTAACTTCTGGATTAGATGGTTTTTGATTATTATAACAGTCTATTAACTGTTGTAATTTGCACTCAGTAGTACACAAGTCTTCCTCGTTCACGATCCAATGATAAAACATTGTCAAATCCATTTCAAGTTTTGATTGAATGATGTTAAATTTGCCTTGTAAATTAAGAAGAATCCTTAAGAAGAATCTGCAAGATATGGCTACCACCTCGAGAAGGATCAAATCTGTTAGTAAATGTGCCAATTCTAATTATAGAGGACTTTACTGACCTTTGTTTAATTAATTTTTCCAGATCCATAATAATAGTAATAATTTAACAATGTGAATTATTAATAAAGTAAATTAAACATGAAATGAATTGAATGATTTTTAAATAAATGATGAAACAATGTAGGTTAAATTAATAAATTACAAAGATATTATCCAGATAATGTAGATGTAATTGTTGCGAGCCCCTTTTATTGTAGTAATTTGTTGAATATTAAGGTTCTTGAAATTTTAGATTATATCCATGCTTCTGGAAAACCAAATGATGATTCTTGAAAATTGTGATTATATCTGCAATGCTGGAAGACCAACAATGATGATTCTTCAAAATTGCAGATAAAATCCATGGCTGGAGTACTAAAAACTATGTTAATTCAAAATTTCAAATGATATCCGCAGTTGGAGAACCAAAAATTGATAAATAATTTGCCGTCTTGGTTTAATGCCTTGGCTGGGTTTAAATTATTCTAAATATATGTTGTTCGCTGGTTCATACAAATAAATAAAAGTTTTGATGTTGATTATGATTTAAATTATTTTTATTGTAATTTTGCAACTGTAAATTATATATTTAACATTCTTATTTAATTACTTGTAGATTTATAACAAACAAGTTGAGTCTCTGGATCAGGACAAGTTGAGTTAGTGGAGAAATTAGACTCCACTGTTTTAGTGTGAAGCAAGCTTTTATAGCATAGATGAAGCTGAATAAGCTGCTAGGAGCTATGCGGGTCATATGGAGCCAAGTGAGCTGTTAGGAGCTGTGCGAGTCATATGGAGCCAAGTGACCTGTCAGGTGCTGTGTGGGTTGTGTGGAGGCGAGTGCAGCTGTCCAAAGGACTTTTTAAAATATTATTGGGGATTATTATTATTATTATTCTTTTATTATTTTTAATAGTTTATTTAATACCATCAGAAGAATTTGGTTACAAGAGATTATCATGGTTGTATGGATACTTAAATTAATAAAATGGAAGTAAAAAAATTGGTGTTTTACTTGGCAGAAAATATGAGGTGTCTTCAACTCTTACTTACTCACTCTCTCTTTCTGTCTGTCCATGTGTGCATGTGCACATGTGTGAGTGCATGTTAAGTTCATATTTGAGGACCATTTTATAGGTGTACAACACAATTGTACATATTTTTATATTGTATTTTTGTTTGTTGTAATGTTTTCAACAGAGTGTAGGAACTACTTATTGAAATTTAATTAAAATTATCGAAGAATGTTATATAATGCTCTAATTTTCCATCCATCCACATAGCCATAGATGTGTCAATTAATTATTGTTTTTCTGGGCAAATAAAACATTATTATTAGAGAGCAATTTGGACTGATTTTAATATTGATTAGTTATCCTCTACCCAGGCTTGATCTCTACCTATAACCCTAAATGTGGATGAAAAAATAGAGATCCAAGAAAAGGGAAGCAATAAAACTGGAAGATAAGACAAAAAATAATTACCCTACAGAAGATTCACTGGAAAAAGACAAATTCCTTACTCTGTAAATAAAAAATCTTTTCATATACAATCCCTTAAAAAAATTAGCCATTTTAAACAGGAAAAGAGTAGCAAATTGCTATTGATCAATAAAATTGTTTATTTTTTCAAAAAGGAAATTATCTTAGAACAAGATTGAGCTTCTTAAAAGAACACAATCATCCACCTACAGATATATGAGTGGGGAAGAATCCAACTACGCTATTAACCTTTCACTTTGAAGAATAATAAATGATCATTTATTATATTATTTCCTTTTTTTTATCGAGAAGAAACAACATTCTTCTAAAACAGTCCAAAAACCACCTCAACAGACTTAATGACACTGGAATTATACAAAACACATCTCTTTGGTATTTATATTACCAGAAACTCAATAATGCTCATTAATGAATTTTATTACCAAAATATTATGGATTACGTCTGATGAGAAATAATTTTAGAGTCAACACAGTATTACTTATTCTAACTGTATATTTTAAATACATTATTCTCTCTAGGTATATTTAAAATAAATTAGTACTCATAAAACCTAGATCAAACATTAATTTTTCAATCAAGATCAAAACATTACACAATTGCATGCATTCTAGAATACAAATTTCTATATAGTAGTAGTTTGGAATGACAAGGAAAGTAAAAACAGTTTGAAGGAAACCTGAAACCAGACTACAGGAATGATACTTTTCATTCTCTTAAAAGTTGACATCCCTGGATACTGTATTAAGTACAATTACATTGGACAAATGCAGAAGGAGGTAGTAGAGCACAGAAACTTTTAGCAACCACCAGCTTAAATTATTTCTGAGTCAGTTTGAATCTCTTAAGGGTAGTTCAACTCATATTTTTTATACAAAATAACTCCTAACTATACACACACCACAATGAGAAATTAAGATTATAGAGATACAAACCGATGCATTCTCCTGTCCAACAGCCACATTAACAACTCCTTTTAATATGTATTCTTGAGGTACAGATGGTTCAAGATCTTTGATTAATAGAAATGCTTCTTGAAATTCATCCTGCCATGATTATAAAAATTAGTTAATATATGTTGTCTTTCTTACTATGAAAAAGAAGAATCAATGACTAATGATACAATCTGGGAATTAACATTTTGTAATATTTAATGCTATTAACCTATTGGTTATGTAAATAATACATACAGTTAAATATAGTTACAGTTATAATATATACAACTGTATTAAATATAGTTAATTATTAAAATATACAAAAAAATAATGAAAATGTAGAATTTAACGACATAACCTGCTTTAGCTCCAAGATCTTTGATTAATAGAAACGCTTCTTCAAATTTATCCTGCCACGATTATAACAATTAGTTAACATATGTTGTCTTTCATACTAGAAAAGACTACTAGACTTTCATACTAAAAAAAGAAGAATCAATTACTAATAAAACAATCTGGTTCATTTTTCAAGAAAAATGAAACAAATATACTTATTTATTAAGACTAACAATTCAGCAATGCTGATGCCTAATTTCAACTCCTGTAGTTTTTTTAAACCTAATCATTTACTCATACCAAATACTTTTAACATTTTCAAAATGGATGGCTGAATGGATTTAAACTCAAAACCATTTTCTGAGTGAACAGCAGTTGAAATTCTCCATTGGAAGTTGTTCTACAAAAGTAGAACAAAAACTACATCTATTAACTTATAATTGAGGAATACAGGTGTTTGAACTGTGCAAAAATAATAATAATTTTTTTAATATTAAATTGATCACCTTGAATTGGATTTGAACATTTCAGTCAGAGATTGAGTATGAGGAGGAAAAAAGAAGTGAAGGTAAGAGAAAAAACAAGATCACATCTATTCTTATTATTACATAGACACAATCATTGTATATATATATATATATAAAATTTCAACTTTTAAGTTTTGAACATTAAATTAAACAGAAAATGAAATAAAATTGTATAAATAATTTCTTATACAGTAACATTGTGAATACTTACTAAAAACATTCATTTACTTTTTTCTCTTACATATGTGGAAATTGAAGTATTTCAATTCGTATGCACACAAAATTTATTCCTTATATTTTACTTATTATGATCACATTTATATGATGTTATAAATACATTATATAATAATTGTACAACATTATTTAAGTATTATATTAATTCATTTTATGTGCAGCTATTAATTTTATAATACATATTTATGTTAAAATATTTTAAAAGTAAATATTCAAACAGTGTATTATTACCTGAGAAATTTGAAATAGAATAACAACATCAAACTATAAAAACTAATAGAATTTTGAAGAAAGGCTATAAAACATATATATGATAAAACAAAATATGAAATATATGGTATAAAAATAGTAAAATTTTCATTACCAAATATATAAAGTACATTTTTACACTATGTGGGAGTTTTAAAACTACTAAGAAGAAAAGTATGGGAATCTAAATGGAAATGACAATCTTCCATCAAAAATAAGTTACATCAGCTGCAATTGCTGAGAGCAATAAGTAACTGTTGGTTGATACAAGCTGAATAATAGAAATTGAATGTAACGTATTTTAGGCTTTTGACATCATATCTAGTACTGAAAGAGTAAGCCTTAATAGACAAGATTAATCATGTCTGTGCAGGTCAAAACATGCAGCAGAAAACAAAGCTGTGTTGTTTGTATAAAGTACTGGATTTAAGAATGATTCAATTTTGTTCAGTCTTATTGCAATCTTAAATTTGTTAATAGTGGAGTGTCATTATACCTCAAAATTGTGTAAATGATGTGAATGCCTTTTGTAATGTATGTAGTGAGTTTACTATAAAATGAAATGGAAAAAACATTACATCTTTAATTAAAAAAACGTATATCATTTGTACTTTCAGTGTAAAATTAGTGATCAGGATAAGACTTGGGGCCCCTCATATACTATTCTGTATATTTAAGAGGATGGCTGAAAGGTACACAGAAGGCTTTGTCATTTGGTGTACCTATGTTTTGGCATGAACCAAAGGATCATGTAACCAATTGTTACTTTTGTTTAATAAGTGTATCTGGAATTTCTAAAAAAAATCTAAACATACTGTAAAATATTATTCTTTTTATCTGCAATCAGGCCTGTACCTCACAGTGAAATTATTCCAGTTTCTGAGCCACCTGTGAATGTATGTTTTGAAAGCAGCAATAAAGAATCAGGCAGTACTGAAGAAGACAACAATGATTTTGATGTTAATTATCTTTCAATAAGCCACATATTATATCACAAGGTGAATTAAATGACTTGGTTAGGGATTTAAATTTATCAAAAAATCAAGCTGAACTGTTAGGATAAAGACTGCAAGGTTGGAATTTACTTCAAAAGAAAAAAAAAATTTGAGATTTCGAAGCCAACAAAAAGAACTTTCTCAGTACTTTATTGATGAAAATAATTTGGTTTGCTGCACAGATATTGATGAGCTTATGTTGCACTTAGGACAAGTTCATATACCTGAGGACTGGCGTCTTTTCATACATTCGTCCAAGTATAGTTTGTAAGTGGTTCTACTATACAACGATAACAAATATCCTTCGATACCAATCACTTATGGTATTAATTTGAAAGAGACATATGATGTGCTGAAAGACATTCTTGAAAAAACAAATCATAAAAAACATAGCTGGAACATATGTGGTGATTTGAAAGTTATAGCTATTTTATTATGCATGCAGTTAGGCTATCCTAAGTATATGTGTTTTCTTTCCAAATGGGACAACCAAACTAGGGATAAATATTATGTTACCAAAGAAACGAGACAACTTAACTCCAAATGGGAAAAATATTATTCATGAGCCCTTAGCTGAACCCAAAAAAAAAAAAAAATATTTTCATCACTTCTCTGTATCAAGCTTAGATTAATGAAAAATTTTGTAAAAGCGGATAGTGCTGAAGAAGAATAGTCCTGAATTTTTGTAGATTAGGTAGAAATTTCCAAAAGTAAGTAAAGGAAAAATTAAAAAAGGAATATTTGTTGGTCCTCAAATAAGAGAGTTGGTGAAAGATGATGTATTTAACTCAAATGTTAAATAATGTGGAAAGTGTAGGATGGGGTTCATTTAAAGACATTAGCAAAAATTTTCAGCTAAATTGAAACAAAAAGAAAATATGAAAAGATGGATGATGTAATTAAATGAATGAGGTGGTATCTTATAAAAATGAAAGATAAAACCTATTTTGTGGGGGAAAGAAAGGAAGGGAAAACAGTTGGTTTTTATTTTTTTTGTTTATCTGGGCAATAAATACTTATGTGTTACTATCGCTTGGACACAATATTTAAAAAAAAAAGTTAAATGGGCAGTTAAAAATTAATTAAAAACTAAAAACCCAGCAATGTAAAAATACATCTTCAAAGTAAAAAGCCTGAAACACATTAAAAGTGAAATAAAAACACAAAGACATCACAATTAAAATAATAAAATTACCAGTTGCTTTATTTTTTTTTATTTTTTTGTTTAACCTCCGGAACCACTGTTAGGTTATATCTTCAGAGGATGAGATGAACGAATTGTAGCATGTGTGAAAAATGCCATGC
>JAAAKQ030096001.1:0-14544 GCA_010016005.3 Zanna intricata
ATTAAATAGAGAATGGTTTAAATTATACGAAAATATTTAGGAAGAATACAAACTCTCTACATTATTTATTGAAAATAGCTCAAAGATTCTCTTGTATGTTTTTTTTCTTTTTTTTTTTTTAATCAAGATGCTAACAAACATTTGATCTCTTCATGTTAAAGTCATTAATTTCTATTCTAAATATTTAGTTATCTATATAAATTTTTACGAGGCTTGTCTGATAAACTTTGCACATATATGCGTAGTGTGGAAATGAAAGAAGATATTGAAAAAAAGTAAAAAATGAATAAAATTACAATATCTTAGCTACAATGTGTAGTATTTATTTTTCAGTTTTATTTTTTCAGTTTTTCAGCTTTACTTATATACACTTTTCGCAACGTGTGACAAGTTTTTGCATTCCGTCACTAAAAAATTCTGGTGGATCCAACTGGCGCCACAGCTTTCTTCACCTCATCGTCGGTGGCATAATGATTACCTTTGAGATCCCTCTTGAGGTCAGGGAAGAAGTGGAAGTCGCACGGAGCCGAATCCGGCGTGTACGGCGAAGGCGGAATAGGTTCAAACTTCAGCTTGCGGAGAGTCATCAGAAAGTTTGCGCGGTATCCAACGTGCACAGATTTTACGGTAACCCAATCGGTCAATAATATGATCTACTCGTTCTTTAGATATGCCTAACTGAATAGCGATGCGTTGCCGGTTATTTGCCGGTCACTTTGAAGCAAATCATGCACCTCCTTTCGATGTTTCTCGTTAGTCACAGAAACTGGTCGTCGGCTGCGAGATATGCCCTCAGTTATCGGCTTCTCATTTGCGAAATTTCAGTGCCCACCTAATCATCGTACTCCGTCAACAGTTTTACTGCCGTAAACCGCATTTAAACGGCGAAAAATATTTGTAGGATTCACATTTTCTGCTGTTAAAATTTTGATCGTTGCGCGCTGTTTTAACCGTGTTGACATATTGGCCGTACTCCACTCGATCTTAACTGCTATTGAAAGTAAACTGGTAAACGGATTTCAACGCATTATTGGAGGTTTGTAGAGAGGGATTTTAGCTATCATGTGCTTCCACGCCAAACTCGGTAGTACCTTTTGTCTCCGTGTAGCACGCTAGTGTGCAAAATTTATCAGCCGAGCTTGTATTACAGTAATAATTGGTATCACTTAGAGACGAGTTTTACTATTAGCTAATGTTTTAATTACAAATGTATTATTAGGAAATACAATAAAATTATTTTTCTTATCGCCGTAGCTGAATGGTAGCCTCTTAATCTTTCATCTAGATATTCCCGATTTCGAATACCGGTTAGTCGTTGAATTTTTCATTCGCTACGAAATTATAATTTATATTCCTTTGGTGAAGCTTTTGTGATGAATTAATCAAGTTTCAGTTGTTATGAACTAACCAAAGTGGCTAAAGTTATCTTGGTTTAGTAATTGTTTTTTTTTTTAAATACTACGATTTGATTAAATCTATTTTATTTTAAAAATTTCCTTTTATAGCCAATTAAGAGTGTGAGGTTAATTGTGTAAACTCTCTCAATGATTGTTCAATGAATTGAAAAAGTTAATTATTAATTTCTATTTGTTTTTGAGCTTCGTTTAACGTTTTTAATTGAATCCGAATGTCTTGATGAATTTAGGCTTTAAATCGATTAAAAACTTATATTAACTTTTTGGCATGATAAAAAGTAACTTTTTTTTTGTGTTTTCAGTTTACATGTTCTATTTTATAATTTGTTGTTATTTAATTGTAATAGCCAAGAATCTTCTACGAAAGTCAGTTAAAATTACTAGTAAAAATTTAATGAATAGCATAATAATTTTTTTTTTAAATTGAAATCGACGGTTTTCTTCTTTTAAGCTGTACTTTATTCGTTGATTACTTCATTTGTATTAATTCGTAGGACTGCGTCATTAATTTTAATTAATTGAAATAAATAATGTTTTTAAGAGCCGGTTTATTTTATTTGCATTCTTTATTTCGAGTAGTTAATTTTGATTAGTTATGATGAAAAATTGTATGTGGGAATTTACTTCTTAATTTCGTGGCATCGAGCAATAGAGCTATGCTACAAGTAGGAACGTATAGTAATCGGTCAAAAAAAATGGGGAATGGGCATTACTTTTTTCATTTCTTGACGCTACGTTACCCGGGATCCCCAAAAACAAAAAGGAGAGGTAACGTTCGTACATATGTACACGTGTTGGCGTGTTTGAAGCTTAATAATAAAGTTTGACTGGATTAATCGATTTTGATGAAATTTGGTACAGACTCGTTTATATAAGGCAAGTTGTTGGTTGCAAGTTTGCGGTCGACATCTTCATGGAGTGGGGTAGGTAATCTCTTTTGGGATCAAATTTTTTTTAATTTTTAGAAAAAAAAACACCTTTATATTAAGCTCAATAGATGCGTGCGTGTTTATCTTACAAGTTTTATAAAAATTTGTCCTCAAATTCTCCCCTTTCCAAAAAAAATGGAAAAATATTTTTTCAAATTATAGGATATTTATTAATTTAATTTTTAAAAATGTCTTCCTAGGCAGAGTAGTATTGAAAGCGATCCAAAAAATTCTTTCAGGACAATACTGGGATTGGGAAATCGATGAAAGTTAAAATTTTTTATTGGTTTCTTTTTTATGGTTGTTTTTTGTTTGTTTATTTAAAGTACAAAATTAAAATATTATATAAAGTTTAAATAATAAACTTTTAGTAATATCATTGCTATAAAATTTTATCATAATCCTCCCCTTCCACCTCAAAAAAAAATCTAACTTTTTATTGGTTGTATACTTTTAATGGAATTATTTTTAGTTTCTTCTATATGGAGAAAAATCAAAAAATTTTCTTGTAAGATGATTCTGGAAGTGGAGGACCAAAGAGAAAATTAAAAAATACCACATTTTGAATTTTCAAAACTTTTTTTTGTTTATTTAAACATATAATGATAATTTTACGATAAAGTTTAATGATAAATAACACCTTACACAAAAAAAAGAAATTTTAAGTATTTTTCTACATTTATAATTATTTTTCTACTACTAAAATAATAAATAACCAATGCCAGGAAAGTATTGCAACTTTATTATTTTGTTATTTGTGTTAAAGTATAGAATAAAGTGGAATTATTTTACAAATATTTAATTAAATCGCGTGAAACACCGTTATTTAGTTTATAATGATATGTTATAAGTATTTGTTTAGAGTTTGCATTTCAATAGATTTCAATAAAATCTATTTAAATGCAAAAAATAAAATTTAAAGTTGTATGCAAATTTATTTGTTCGTTTTTGATGCATTTTTAAAACAACCAGATGAATTTCGGGGATTCATTTTTTTATCTTGTAAAAATTCTTCTGGCAATCCGTTTTATTTTTTTCCAGATAACTTTAGTTGAACGTTTTTTTAACAAAAAAAAAAAACGTTTCATATAGATTAAAATTTCGGCGAAGATATATTACTATTTTTTTTGGTTATTACCGTGGTTTAATTCGAATTAAACCTATAATTATGCTATGAAGCTTAATAAAATTAATATATCATTATACCTTTTTGATATTAAAAATAATTTCATGCGAAAATAAGATGATAAACTTTGGGGAAACACATATTCCTACCCTTCTGAATGCATTAGCCCATACTCCGTAGCGTTTTCTTTTTGTACGGTATTTGACTACACTGCTTTTAGGTAGATCTCATAAGAAAGCTATCTATTTTAATTGGTACCATGATTCCACTTCCGAAAAATTTCGTCATATCTTCGCGTTTTACGTCCTCCAGACCTCAAAACCATCGTCAGGTATTTACCTGATGGGGGTTTATATATATGTATGTAAATATTTATATATATATATTTCAGTTTCTTGTAGAGATGATAAATGCCTTAATTTTGCTCCAATCACTTTCAAATTGGTATATAAAAATATAAAAACTCAAAATCTCGGTCGAGTTTGTTAATGGTCAAGATCGGACCAGGGGGAGCTTTTTCGAAAACACTAAACATCGCCATAACTTTCTTATTAAGTAAAATATCGAATTCGTTTAAAGTTCTTACTATTCTTTGGATAAGGGCCTAAAACTTATCTAAGTAAAGTTTTTTGATATCACCAACCATCGGCCAAGGAGGTGGAAAAAGTGGGGTTTCAAAGACGAAAAAAATACCCTACCTCCTTTAACAGGCTTAATATATGATCGGTTTAGAATGGTTGTTAGTCCTCTAAATATTATCTAAAATTTCATTTGTGTGCATCAATTTTTGATATGACCAACCCTTACGGCAAGGGATGACCAAAATGTTGCTGGAATTGTAAGAAGATGGGCTTGTCGTATGCTAAACATATGAAACTTTTTTTTCACGTGCAACCATTGACGTATTGAGTAAATTTGAAGTTTTTCATAACTTTAGGGTGGATAATTTTTTTTTATCACCTACTTAGCACCGGTGAAAGTTGCCTCCGCCTTGCGGCGTGCCGAAAGGGATTTGTTTTCCTATTATCAAGATGAACGATTCTCGCCTTTTGTTTCTTGTAAACGCCGTATTTCATACGAGCTCAGGTTTTTATCGACCTCTAAATATTTTAAATAAAAATGTTAAAACAAAGAGAAAAAGTGAATATATTTGAAAAAAGCCTTACGTAAATGTATAATCGAACTCGTCTTTAAATTTCGACTCTAACTTGGCACAACTTTATCTGTTAATAAATCGTCTTGTATTTTCTGTCTTCTAATTATCGAAAATTAAAGACTTGAAAAAGTATTATTTTTTGTTGTAACATTTTTTGAATTATTTTGCAATATTCTTCGGGTAGAGATATAAATTTTTTTCTTTTTAACATTTAAAAAAAGCGATCTGTCCGAAAGAAAACTTTTCGTCGTAAATTAAAGGGGATACGTGTTTTCAAAGTGAACTTACATTAAATTATTCAAAAAAACAAAAAAAGGTAACCTTTTCTTTATTGTTACATAGAATATGACCTTATCGTTTTTATTACAAATATTATTTATTATTTAACTGAGAAATAACGAGCTATACCTTCTTACTTTTTGCGAAAGAGTTGGTGAGATGTGTAGCTTTAAATTTAGGTTTCCTATTAATTTTGCGCACTTATGTACCGTTCTGTTTTAACTTTTCGTTTTAAATGCTTGCATACCGGTAGTTCAAAGCGAAATACAACAAGAAAAGGGATTAATTCACTTTTATCCCTTTTTGTTATTGTGCACATCACAAATGATTACTATTATTATTGAGGTCAAAGTTCTCTACGTACGTATTAATTTTAGAATTGCTTTCTTTTTCCTATTCTGTAATGCGGGTTATTAATTGTTTACTGCGGAAGTCATGATGCGGAAATATTGAATTTGTATGTATATATTAAGGTTAAACACCTCTCCGCACTGTCGGATCGATGTACTTTTTGAGATTAAGAAATAAAACGATTTTGTATCTTCTGAAGTTAGTTTTTTTAAGAAAAGAAATATATACGATAATATTTGTGTATGTAAGTTTTTTTTTTAACATGATGATGAAGGAGTTGGTGGGGGCGGTGGTCGTTCGAATATAAGGGTTGAACGGCGGGGAAGGGTTGTCGGTGGACGATTGGAAAGGGAAAGCTTATGGTAGGGAGGGAATTTCAAGGGAGCCGTTCAGTCGGGAGTCTGTCCCGAACCATGGGGCGGGTATGTTCTCTGAGCTTTGCCGGGAAACTCTACGGCGCGCCATCGCTTGCGGTTACGCCTTCAAAGAAGGTACTTTGTTGTAATATTTATCACCGTGTTGGTTTATAATAGCAATGACCTGATCGTTGTTATTATTTTTTTAATCGAGTGTTATGTGATTTATTTTCGTTATCTTTTTTTTTTTGTCAGTTTTGTTATTAATTTATTGGATAAATTTGAAGTTTGATGTTAATTATATTCGAATTAATTATAATCGATGAAAAAATAACGTTTCACGCTGTCCGCATTGTAAATTATAATTGTGGAAATCATTATAATATTGTAAAGTTATATTTAAAATAAATTTATAAATTTCGTGAGTTATTACAGTACGTAAATTATGTTTTTTCGTCGTGTGATTTTTTTATCTTCAGTTCTACTTGTACGCTTAGTTCTTCATTAATAATCTGGTCGACCTATTAACTTTATTCTTTTTTTACATTTGGAAAAGTATTTGTGGTTCTATTAGGTACAATTTTTTTAAATCCGTATTTTTCATTCGTGTTGAATTTTTTTTTTTGAATGTTCATTAGTAGAAAAAACAAGAAAATATTCATTTGAGAAATAAATTTTAAATTTTGTAATTTTATTTATTATTTATTCCCGATTGTAATTTTGTTATATAAATATATAATTAATGTATATGGAATCTTCGGTCAAGTAAAAGTAAAATGTATTACGTTAAACAGTTTTGCACTTTATAAGATAATTATAATGAAAAGTGTGGATTTTAATACAATTTTGTAAAATATTATTAACTCACTCGAAAATAATGAGTTTGTATTGATAAATACAAATTATAATGAGATAGTGTGTTTCTCGTTGTGTCTTCGCTAGCGCGTGGTTTTATTTTTTTTAAATTTATATGTTTATTTCTTTTATTATGTTTTTTTTTGTTTTAACTCGCACTTCTAAATTTTACTAAGTGCCTCAGTTATAATAATCTAATCGTTTTAGGTTGAAAAATTCACCGTCATTTGAAATAAATCATACTTTTTTTTTGAACTGTTTTAATTACATAAATATAATTGTTTTAAGTAAAAATAACTTTTCTACAACATAAATTACAGTTGAACAACTGTTTAATTGGTAGCCGTTTCGTTTGGATTTATATACTCGTCTTTAAAAATAAAGATCGAGTCATCCTTTAAATTTTATTTTTTATTATTATTACTTTGGACTTTGTAAACAAATATATTTTAACGGGGATGTCGAAATGTATTTATTGATGGGTAACAGTGGTACAGATGTATAACTGGGAATCGAATCCTCAGAGACGTTAATAGAGGAATTTTTCTAATTTAATTCATTTTGGCAAAATTTAACTTTTTTTTTTATTGTGTGCTATTTCATGGTTTATTACTTAAATACTGATTTTTTTTTTATAGGTGCTTACATCTGATGTAGTTAAAATCATTCTTATGACTGTGTTTATATGAAGTCTGTGTTAGTTTTATATGAAACCACTAAATAATATGTGACAGTTAAAAACGATTTTACTATTGTATTGTATTTAGTGCGATTTGTTGAGCACACTATGTGTGTGTGTTGTTTCTAATATTTATTATTAATTTACTATTATGTTCTTCCCGTCTGTTTTTTTTTATATTTAAGGCACGAATGTATTTTATATAATAAAACGTATTCATTACTCGGTGCAGATGTTATCACAGCCATATGTTTCAACATATTTTCTTTGAAAAGCGTTTAACCGAGCAATATTTTTTCTGGATTTATATTCAAAATCTTCCCTCTCTTTTACCTGATGTGTGTTGGTATATAAAAGTGCTCTAATAAAATCATTCTTGCACGTTTTACACGTAGTTAATAAAATTTATGTTTTATTCACGCTGTAGGTTAGCATTAATACGTACTTTTTAATTTACTTAGTTTTCTAATTATTTTTATAATTAAAGAAAATTAAGTTGCATAAAATGTAAACATCAGCGTATAATGATAATTAATGTATTTTGCTTGTTTACTGTAAAGGCGTATGGTTAATTATTCACCTGCTAATTAATTTTCAAAATCTAATAATAAATCAGTTCCTGTTTTAATTAAAATGTTAAAATTTAAAAACTAAATTAGTTAGGCACTTAATTTATGCGCCATTATGCTAATGTTTATGAAATATATGTAATAATTTGGTGTGTGTGTGACATGTTTACCCGTTCTCTTACATTTGAAGAATGAATTTGCATTATGTTATTTGAGGTTTAAAAAAAAATTATTTCCTGGTTATTGAGTAGCTGAAGTTTAGCGTAGAGCGCAGGCATGGCCAACGTGCGGCCCGCGATTTTTAAAGATACAGTGGTTCAAACTATTTAAAAAATTTAATTCTATTATTATTTTAACGATTAATGTATTATTTTAAGATATATATATATACCTTACAGGCTATTTATTATAGCCTGTAGAGGCTATAGAGGTTATTTACTTACATTTATTCATAAATAAATTCCGTAATTAAATTTTGAATACTTAAATGAATCGTATTTGTATTAAAATTTTTTAACTTTAATATTTCGTTCGGCCCGTGAAAAAATTTTTCTTTCAATTCGGCCCGGAGGCAAAAATTGTTGGCCATGCCTGGCATAGAATCTGCTCTTAAAGAAATGAAGATATTCTGAGATTGCAGTTCGTTAATAGGAATCTGAAATGTTTTTACTTGCATATTAAAAAGGCATTAGATTTTAATCCGACTAAGTTTGTCACTAAAAATTAGTAATTTTTCAAAAATTTTTATACCATTTTAAAAAATCTGACGTGAACACCACATTACTTCCTTGTACGAAAATCCAAAAATAATATGATTATCAAGTAATAATTTTCAATTAATTTTAAATAATCAGATAAACATTTTTAAAAGTCCATAAAATGTTATTTCACTAATAACTTCTGATTTTTTGTCTTTTTTAATTGTTATTATAATCACGGTCAGGGATGGCATTTTTCACACACGTTACCATTCATTCATTTCATCCTTTGAAGATATACCTAAACGGGGTTCCGGAGGTTAAAGAAAAAAAATATGTATTTAAATTTAAAAAAGAAAAAGTTAAAAAAAAAAAATAGGAGATGAAGTTTGATTCCAACCGATTTACCTTATGTTGCAAGATCCAAACTTTTCATTAATTAAAATTTTATGTTGTTACATCTCTGGAACCAGTGGACTAGTAGTACTCATAAGTACTACTTATGAT
Source organism: Zanna intricata (assembly GCA_010016005.3). Taxonomy (NCBI): domain Eukaryota; kingdom Metazoa; phylum Arthropoda; class Insecta; order Hemiptera; family Fulgoridae; genus Zanna; species Zanna intricata. The sequence goes on from JAAAKQ030096001.1 coordinate 8,921, forward strand.
ATATCGTTGAAAAGCTCTTAATGAGGGCTTACTAATGTAGTTAAGACAAATCCAAAATCCAAGTTTTTTTTAAAGATTTTGGGCTTTTTGGATTCTTTAGATTTCAATCAAAACGGGAGGTGCACAATTAGATGATGTTACAACAATCCTAAATCCAAAATTTCAACATCCTACGAGTAATCGGTTATGAGTTACGTGTGATACGTGCGTACAGAGTCACGCTGAAAGTATACAAAATGAATTCACGGATGTTCAATAACGGATATTTCTGTTGAAATCTGAAAAGCGAAACTTTTCGCGATCACAATACATCCTTTTACTTCGTACAAGGAAGTAAACAATTTTTTATTCTAATCTTAAAAAAAATTAGTGTTTTTTTTTTTTTACCTGAAAAAAAAAGTATACGGAAAAAAGACTTTAAACATCTAGAAACATGCGTAGATTTTGTTTAATGCCAACATGTATTATCTGTGAAATTCAGATTTTTTTTCTTATTATGATAAAATCTTTTCATTAAACATGTTATATGTAATATTTTTTTTGAAATGAAAATCCTTATGCTATTTGTTTACTTGTTAGGTTTGAATTGTAAAATCATTACTTAAAAATTAATAATTAAGAAAAGAATATTAAGTATTAAAAGGAGTTAAAGATTGAACTTAACTATAATTCACCTGTTAAAAGTTGAAATTTAATACTCAGGAGTTTGTTTAAGGATCGATGAATGAAGTTTTTCAAGTTACCTTCCGAAGTTGATAAATTGTAATTAAGTTACATTGTTAGTGTTTAAATAAATATATTAAATAATTTTGTTCTTTTAATTTAATCAGAAATTTTATTAAAATCTGGTACATTTAAAAATTAAATATTTCTTACTGGTTTTGTAGTAGATAATTCGTTTAAAAGGAATGACTTTAATATGATTACCTTGAAGACAGATGTAAATTTTTCCGGTGTATTATATCTTTTTTTTATACAGTTTTTAGAAAGCGTGAATACATTTATTCGTCTAAACGGGGTGTTTTATAATACCCTTTTCTGCGCTATGTCTATTTATAGGTGTTTTTATTATGAAACATTACACGAATGGAGAAAAAGAGTAACAAGAAATGAAAAATACCTTTATAATTGTAATAGATTTGATAATTATAATAGAGTAATTAAAAACTGTAAGGGATATTTTTTTTAAATTTTAATCAGCAGTTGACATGTTATATTCGAAAATATAAATATAATGATAGGAAGAATAATTTTAAGTTCAACCGAAAACATAGATTATTTGCCATTTTATTTTAATTACACAGTTACGAACTAGCTTTTTAAAACAAAAACGGTTACGTAATCAATTATAATATTTTTTTATTCAGTTAAAACACTTAATAGCGTCGATTATTTTCTGACTGTATTTTAATCGTTGAGCAACAAGCATTGATCAGGAATTTTCCGTTTAATTCTGGGTCGAATAAATCACTGAAATACAATCGGTTAACAGCCATTTGTGAGGTAGTGTTATAAAAATTTAATGATTAGTGTTCCGCTGGCCTCCGCGGTGCGAGTGGTAGCGTCTCGGCCTTTCATCAGGGGGTCCCGGGTTCGAATCCCGGTCAGGCATGACATTTTTCACACACGCTACAGTTCATTCATTTCATCCCCCTAAGATATACTTTGACGGTAGTTCCGGAGAAAGAAAAAAAATTATTATTAGTGTTCCATTAGAATTTCATTTTTTTTTTTACAATTATTTAATTTTTATTTTTTGTTGTTTATTATCTTTCTTTATTATTAGCGAGTACAAATTAAGTAAATTATTAATGGTAAATTGAATACAAATTAATATTTTTTAAGGATCGATTAATTAACTTAATTTAACTTATGTATGTAGGAATACTTGGTAAAAGGCTTTATTTGGTTTGGAAAAATTGCAAACTTGACCGATATTAAAACCCTAGACCTCTCGGATAAAATTTTAATATGCTACAATCTATCATGCAGATCGGTCGGCATTGCTGATTATGTTAATACCAATAATTGTTACCGAATACATTATATTCAGTTGTCGTAATAAATTGGTGGGGAAAAATATTGCGGTAATAATATCCATTCTTTCTCTGTTTTTTTTTTTTTTTTTTTTTTTTATCTTAACGTTTTTAAGCGATCCGAGTTAAAAAAAAATATTCAAATTTTCATTTTTACAAATTTTAATCGTAGGTTATAACTAATAAAATAACAGTATTTAGGTTTTATTTGAAGAACAGTTCAAAATTACATGCTTAAAAATTGGTGTGGTTACTTGTTTATTAGGAGGATTATTTTTAGAAACGTGTAAAGAAAACTTTGAAAAGCTATACTGAAGCCATTGCCATATCTCGGAACAGGATTATACTTCATTGAAATATAACTCGTTTGTTTTAAAAAAATATATATATTTTTTTTAGTTTGTTTATATACAGTATAAAAGTAAAATTTGATGGTCATGTTATCTTGTTATTGTTTTAATCTGCCCTCTTAAACTGATTTCATTATTCTGTTTAAACAAAATGATTAAAAAAAAAAAAAAAAAAACAAACAAAAACAGAATAATAAAGTTTTATTTAAATAAGACGTTATATAGATGGTAATAATTTATCACAGTAATAGGAGGTAAAGTAAATTTTTGTTGCAGTTCTTTTTGAATTCAATTATTAGGGATTAAGGTTTTTAAAATTACTTTTTAATGTTATCGTAGTGTACTTTAGTATAAAGTTAAATTTTGTTGTTTTAAGATTTTACAATCTTAAATTTTTTTCTATCTTAACAAATAAATTGTGAAAGTATTGTGTTATGTTGTTTTAATTGTTGTATAAGTAAATATTAAAATAAGAAATTATTAAAATTCCAAAAGTAATATATTTTTTAAAATTTTTATACAAAAGAAAATATCGGAAGGGGAGAAAAGAGTTTTTCATCTTTTGTAAAGATGAAAAGTTTACTGAAGTATTCCGATTGAACTGAGGAAACGTTCTGTGTTGTTTCTTGCGCATTATTACACGCATATGAATCTTTTACGATTTATTTAAGGAATGAATAAGTGTTTTGATAAATAGAAGAGGAGCAGACTTTTATAAAGTTGATAAAGAAGAGGTAAACGTTTGTATCGGTTAGGGCGTAAATTAAGTTGAAATTGTGTTCAGCGAAGGATGTTGGAGGTTAAAAGTAGAAGGAAGAATTGGAATGCTTATTGAAATCCGGAAGTTAAAAAAGATGTCATTAACTGATGCTTAGGGGGCTATGAAAAATTAAGGTCCTTCAGTTTTAAACGATAATTTCACCAAATAAAATAAAGATGAGTCATTGTGGGAGAGCGTTTAAAAATTTCCGCTCCATGAAAACGTAAGGAATTTTAGCGAACTCGTTTTTATAATAATTTTATTTGATTTTTATTTAACCCACAACAATGTGTGTTTACGATTATATTATTATACTGAGTGTTCAAAAAGTGACGCAACCTTATGGAAAAATGTTTCCATCTTTTGTTGCTGGTTTAATTGAGGAAGAATGGGTTACACAATATGCATTGTCTCCCAACGCATTAGATGTGCCATTTGTGTCCAGACCCAGAATGCCTTCACAGAAAAGTACGGTGTAGTTGTACCAGGTCCTCTATCCATCCAGGTACATCCAGGTCCAGGATGTAACAGATCCTCTATCAAGCGGCTGTACAAGTTCTAAGAGACAGGAATTGTGGCAGATGCAACCAAAAACGGTCGACCGAAAGGGCTAACACCAGAAAAGTTGACGTGCCAATTGCGTATTCTGTTAGTCTCAAGAAGTCTACCCGACACCACCAAAACTGTATTGCCGATACGGCATTGCGCAAATGTTTAAAGACGCATTCGTACAGAATTCGTGTTATTTACGAGTTGTCACCTGCAGTCAGTGAGGTATCTGCCAGCGATTCATGTTATCTGTAATGCCAGATGGGGAAGAACTCGATGATTGGTTTCGGTGTGATGAAGCACGGTTCCACGTTGATGGATACGTGAATGAATGGAATTCACGCATTTTGTGTACGGAAAATCCACGTCAGCTGCACGGATAAAATGTGGTTGTTTGGTGTACAGTTTCACGTAGAGGAATCTTCATGACATTCTTTCACGGCGCACTAAATAGTTAGCGCTACGTACAGACATTGCAACAATTTGTAAACACTACACCTGCAGCCCGGGTGGAGTACACTTGTTTTCAGTAGGACAGTGCTACGGCTCATTCAGCCTACAACACTATCTTCTTGGATCAGTGATTTAATGGACAAGTGATTAAGAAGGGGTTGTGGCCCCCTCGATCTCCTGATTTATTCCCGCCTGAATTTTTTTTTGTGGGGATGTCTTAAGAATGCCGTTTACAAAACTCAACGTCACATCATTCCCAAATTGCGGAGCAAGGCTGAACGATGTGTCGCTGCAATTTCTCAACAAACGTTACAGCATGTGTTTAAAGCGTGCAATTTGTATTTAATTATATGAATCGCATGATGGAGGCCACTTTCAACAAATATTGTATCTTACTAGTTTCACATAAGATTGCGTCACTTTTTGAACATTATAAGAAATAATAATTTTATAATTCTAATTAATTCAGTAAATACTGCATTCGTTTTTTAATTAAAAGTAGAATTATTTTTTATTTTTACATATAAAACAAGTTTGTTGTGTGCATATATTTTTTTTTAACAATTACTTGCTAATTCAGACTTGTGAACATTATCATTTCGAGGAATCAGGAAATTTCCTGGATTTTGTTATTTATTATACTCGTACATATTTAATTTGTGTTGTCCACACCAGATTTTTTTATTATTAATTCAGTCTTTATAGGTGAGGGAGGTCTTTTAAAAGATCTTTAAAAAGTTACTTTAAAGTAACTTAGTTGTTTATTTTTCAGTATAAATATTACTGTTATTTTTTCAGATGTTAATGAACACATTCAGTGTTTTTTTAACGTTGAAAGGTTTACAAAACGTATATTTTCATTTACGTAAAGACCTTGAATCACTGGTAAAACAAATAACTTCATATTCTCTCTCTACAATATTCTATTTGCTTTATTCGTGACATGAATCTAATGTTATTTTTGTGATTTTTAAATATTCTTTGTAAATATATATAAGGAGCAAATCCATAGTTATATTATTGTAACGATTCATTATTAGATATGTCGTAAAAAAAAGAAAAAGATGATAAACCTGGTGTTTTTAATTTTTTATTGTTTATATATATGAAACGTGTTATTCAATCACTTTATCAATATATTTATCGTATGAAAAATATGTATGGATGATAATCTTTAGAAACTGATAGCTAACATTTTTATATGGCCTACGTTAATTAATTTAATTATTATTTTTGTTGATTATAAATATTATATTACGCAAGGAAGCATCTTATTCAATATTAGATATTTTCAGTTTGAAGATTTTATCGCGTTTAATCAATATTCGGTAATAATTGATTTTCTATTACTAATACTACCTCGCTCTCTCTCTCTCTCTCTCTCTCTCTCTCTCTCTCTCTCTCCCCCCCCCCCCCCCTCTCCCCCCCCCCCCCCCCCCTCCCTCCCCTCCCCCCCCCCCCCCCCCCCCCTCTCCC
>JAAAKQ030096067.1:0-14541 GCA_010016005.3 Zanna intricata
TTAAGGCACCCTGGAATAATCGCTTTGATATTGGAAGGACAGGTAGATGGAAAAATTGTGCAGGCAGGCAACGGTTGTAATATGTAAAACAAATTGTTAGGGATGTAGGATTTAGGAAGTATAACGAAATGAAACGACTGGCACTGGATAGGGAATCTTGGAGAGCTGCATCAAACCAGTCGAATTACTGAAGACAAAAAAAAAATACATGATGTTGAGATCCTTTAGTGATTATAATCAAATCAAATCATTTTTATTCTTTCATCCCTTACAATAAACAATACATAAACCGTCACTTGGAAGCTTTGCGGATGTTCCTGATTACTAACGAATTGAAACTGTGAAATGACACAGGATGGTATTGTAGGTATCTTTACTTTGTCTCTGGCATAAACAAGTTTCCTTCATTTGTTTGTAAATTCTTCCTTTCAAAACCTCAGTGGGTATTTTAACATACGCGCTTAATTTTTTCCTTTCAACTCTTCTCGCAACAATTTTCGGGATTAGGCAGTTCCTACGAAGATTGTATAGAATCTTATAGAACCAAGATATATTTATTTCTTGTTTTTACATTGCTCTTTTTAATCTGTAATACCAAAACTCTTCCTTCCGACTGAGAATTATTCAAAAATATCTCTATATATCTCTCCATTTCTGGTTTTAATCATTCGTAAACATATTTATTATTTCTTGTCCTCACATTTCATCATTTACGGTCAACACGAATCTTTCAAAATATTACTTTTCATGAACAGACACAAACATTACGATTTTATCTAATGCAATTAGGGGTACAAAGATTTTTTTTTATGAATAATTTTTTTTTTTATTCTTCTAGTAAATGTCTCTTCTTTTAGGTTTAAACTCCAGAAACCATAACTTCATGGTTTAGCTTGCCTGAAATATTATTACTTTATCAATGAATGTAATATTTTGCTCTTAATTTTAGTATTATTTGTTATGATGTGTAATCGTGGGAATTTTCATGAGCCGTTTATGAATTAGTTATATGATTCTATTACATTTTGGTTTGAATCTGATCAAGTTTTAGTTGCTTTTTTAGTTGGTTACTTCTGTTTTAGTAATTAAAATTCAGTTAATGGCCTTCTTATTGGTCACCCTGAGACTAAAGAAGAATACGAATATTTATTAAGATTTTTTAAAATTAAAATAATACAGATTTTCCTTAAAAACTGAATTTTGCTAATTAATATGCATTCCGCTTTAAACATATATATATCCTTGATATATAAAAATTTCTAAAATCCTTTTAGAAAACAGATTTAACAAATTAAATGAGAAATTTTTTTAAACAATTTTTATTAACCCACTACACTGTAAATATTAGTATTATTTTAGAATTTTATTTATTTCTAATTTATTTACTGTGTAAATTCTAAGTATTTTAAAAAAAATGTTGAACTATTTTTTACTTGTAGATTATGTTTCAAAAAAGTTTGTGGAATTTATATCTGGTATAAAATGGTTGTTTTATTATTGTATTAAATGTAGTGTATTTTTACCATAAAGAAGTTTATTTAAGAAAAAATGAAAAACGATTTTACCGATTAATGGTTTTGAATTGGTTCGATTAGTTGTTGGTTGATTTAATTCGATAGCAATTTAAAGTTTTAACGCTACCCGTAAAATACCTATAAAATACTTATGGGAAAAAAGCCAACTGCTGCACAGTATGTCCTTTTTGGTTTGCGTCTTTCTTTATTTCTTCAATTATATACGTTGCTGTACCATTTTAAAAATCATTAAGATGGATTAAGAACTTGTGTATGTTCGCAAAATGAAATCTTGTATCTATTATTTTTTGTTTTAAATCGTTATATTATTTATTGTTAAAGCGTTATATTTATTTTATATTAATCATTATTTACTCAAGCAATAAAAATATTTTCCATAAAACAATTTCTAAAAAAAAAAAAAAAAAAAAAAAAAAATTGAAATACTAATTATATATTTTACAACGCAAAAGTAATTTAAGTAATACTTTAAGTGAATGTTGTTTCGAATTTGTAGGAACTTTGGATTCGGAAAATATTAATGATAATCATTAACTAAAAAGTAAACATGAATTAAACAGTTTACATGAGAATTTAGGAAGATTTTCTTATTGAAATTTGGTTCAAATGTTAGTCCACCGGGCTGGTCTAGTGGTTAACGCGACATCGCAAATCAGTCGATTTCGAATTTGAGAGTTCTACGGTTCAGATCCTAGTAAAGGTAGTTATTTTTGTATGGATTTGAATACTAGATTGTGGATACCGGTGTTCTTTGGTGGTTAACTAATTGGTTAATTAACCACACTTCTCAGGAGTGGTCGGCCTGCGACTTTACAAGATTACAGTTCATTCACATTTCATACATATCATTCTCATTCATCCTCAGAAGTAATACCTTACGGTGGTTCCGGAGGCTAAACAGAAAAATAAAAGGTTCAAATGTTAGAAGGTAAGTTATATTTAATTTTGGATTTGTGATGTAACAGATAGGGACATATCTTGTTTATTCTGAAGGGCTTGACATCCTTGTAAGCTACAGTATATTCGAAGAATGAGGAACGAAAAAAAATTCATAACCTATATTTCCCTTGTAACCCTGCCTTGAGATACCTTTTTAACTTGGAATTGTTTATTACTTCATGTCAAATCACGGGTAGTTATGCCTTATTATGTTTTTTATCCTTTTTGATAATTACATTAAATATTAATTTGTAATTTTTCTGTAGTGGTATTTTATTTATTACTACTTTAAACGTTTGTATATACACATCAGATAATTTTTCGGTTACAAATTGTGAATTATCGTTCAAATCAAGGTGAAATATGTTAGGTAAATCATTCAAGTTTTTGAAAAATCTAATGTGTGGAGGAACGCGTGGCATCTTATCTATGTAAGAAAAACGCTTTTGAAAATTTTAAAAGATTTGTGATTGCAAGATGGATTCTGATTGTACTGAGGAATAGGTTTGCCAAATGTTTTGCGTGGAATGTGTTTTATGGATCTGACTCAGACAGTCAGAAAGATATAGAGAAGTAATTGTGATTTTTAAATGTCGTTATGGAGGGGAATGAAGAAAGTGGAGTGGGTTTACGTAATGAGGTATAAGAAGATTATGAGATAAGCAGAATTTCACGATGATATTTAGAGGAAAACATCTTATGGTGTATTCTGCATATCTTTCATTGTTTTCAATAAAAAGATAACAAAGGGAAGAAAGGAAAGATTGGGAGACGTACAGACATTAGGAAGGGAAGATGATCAGGACGGAGAAAAATGAAGGACATCAAGTTGAAAACTATCGAAAGGCATATTCACCAAATAAAAAGAAAATACTTTTTTTAAAAACAGTAACATTTTTTATTAACTCTTTTTTATGTTTTTATACAAAAAGTTTATTAAATTCGTTGAATGAATTTAAAAAATCGGATTATATATGTAAAAATATCTTAACATAATTCAATAAATACTTTATAAATTTTTACGACTGATAACATTTACAATACACCCTGAATTGCAAAAATAAATATCGTGGAGAAGTAGAACAGAATATGGTTAAAATAAAGAATGAAAGAAGAAAATTACCCGATATTAAAACGTGGAACGCATTAATTGTGTCCTTGATTTGAATTAAATAATCGTTTAGAATAGTTTTTCTTTTTTTTTTTCTAAATGTACTATAAATTATTCATGAAATTGTTTTATTTACTGAATCTGTACTGAGGGCTGGAGAGTTAAATCCAGTAATCTCTAAAAATACTCTTCATGTATGCTTTAGTTCGGCTACGGTATAAAATGCTTGTACACTGTTCATTGTATATATTATCTGTAAGTACTGTGTATGTATTTGTATTGTTTTAAAAATATAAAAACGAGTGGGATTTAGTAAATTTACAATTGTTTTTTTCTTTCAATCATATATTTAGAAATATTTTCCTCATAATATTGATTTTGAGCAAAATATCACTTGAATATAATAAGAACACACGAATCTTGCTTACATATTTCAATACTTTACTACGAAAAATTTATTTTTTTGTTTTTTTATAATAATATTTTCTGTAGGAATGAACTTATAATTTATTTAATATAGGTTTTTTTTTTGAGAGAACTCTCGGTAGCAGTTCAGATTATATACTTTCTTTTTCTGTTTAGCCTCCGGAACCACCGTGAGGTATTACTTCAGAGGATGATATGTAATGTCGTCTCGTACAATTTCAGGTCGACCATACCTGGGATTTATTGTTAATTAAAACTTAATCACCAAAGAACACCGGTAGCTAGAATCTAGTATTCAAATCCCTATAACAGTAACTGCCTTTATTAATATTTGAGCCTTAGAACTCTCGACTTCAATATCAGCTGATTTCGAAGTTCACCGGTAGACCAATCCGATTAGTTAGGCTGACTACACCTTTGAATCTGTTTACCTTCTGGTACCACCGCAAAGTATTACTTCAGAGAACGAATGAGGCTGACTACAATACACTTGGGATACTGCGTTTGTGGTTCACTCAGAATCACTGTAAATGAAATTGAACAACGTATTAGGGGTAAGATTAAAGTAACTTTTGTCTTCAAAAAATAACTGAAAAGAAGAAAAATCTAAAGGAAATTTGTAAAAATTACCTCATACAGTTAATTTATCAGAATAATTAAGTAAAAGATAACTAATACGTTTATATAGAAAAATTTCAATACTAAAAAAAGTAGTTTACTTTTAAATTCAACATAATTATGGTTTATTTCAATTCGCATGTCTTATTATAATTATTATTCCGGCCCTAATTTTCAAAAGGTTCGCGAATTTCGATACATATATTTTATAAAAGAAGTTCCTGAAATTGCCTGAAGTAAGTTTCTTCCAAACAACTTCATTGAAAGCATTAAACATATTTAGAAATAAAAAAAATAGTTTATTCAGACGATTTTAAAGTAGTTTTCTTGTTGCCATCAATACTTATTATTGTACTTTACTGTTTATTATACATTCTCTTGTATTGTTGTTATATTGATATTAATGTATTTTTACGCGAAACTTCATGGAAATTGAGTTAAAACATTTCAGGTAACAAAATTTAAGAAATAGGTTTAACACGGATTCGAAAATACTCCTTCAGCTTTGTATTTCATGCTATACTTATGGTACAAAAGGTATTAAATGGTTGCATAACTTTTTCAGCTTTGCTGTTGACACATTTTTATTTCAAATACTCCATGAGGTTTTTAGTTATTCATGACTTAATAATGAAATCTTTAGAGAACATTTTCGAAAAAGATCGAAATGTTCTGTAAAAATGTTTGGATGAGCTTTGATGACCTCCTTGATCATTGACATTTTTTACCTTAAAAATTATGCCATACTAAAAGAATAATGAAAAAAAAACCAAAATTCTTAATAAATAATTTGGGCTCGTTTGCTCGACAGCTAGTTCATATAACATTTTTAACAACCACAGTTTTAAAAACAGTTGAAGTATCAGACATTATAAAAGATTCATAAAGAATCCCCTTTTTTAAAAAGTTATCATGTCGTCTGCATTAATATTAGATTAAAGAACAAGTTCTATTCAACCCTCCTGGCTTTTGGGGGAAAGTTAATTTATTGGTGTAATTATTTATTTTAAAAAAAAGCCGTGATTCCTCCTTGTACTATGGAGTCGGAAAACAAGCCAAAACTGGGATTTATAAATAGTCAGATTTCAATTTCATTCTTGTCAACGGATTTTCGAGTTATGAGAGAAACATTGTTTAGAAAGTAATGTTGAGTATTCAGAAATACGATTATTTTAAAACTTTGGTATTTTTAAAAAAATAAATTTAATTAATTTAACTTAATTTGTACTTTCTAACAACCTACATACAAAAGGTTTGAGCTATATATTTTTTTAGCTATTTTCGAAGAAATTATGTCGACCCAACTGAGGAGTTATTAATTAAAATACAGGCTTACACACGTACATTGAATCTTGACGTCTATCTTCATACATACATATATATCTTCCAGAAATTTTGTAACTTTTTGTACTTCTGGTCTAAGATACTCTTTAAATGTCAATTTTTCAAAAAAAGACCCTGATACCCAAACTTTTTTCTGATCCTACGTTTTCCTTTTATCTTTATACTATTGCACTTGCAATAGTGGTCCGGGGGGGGGATGTTAATAATAATTCAAATCGTTGCATACTATAGAGCCAATGATCACAATTGGTATTATTTTCTTTATGTCATTTTTTTTTCATTTCTATTCTAGATAAGGTTTTATCTAGATACGGTTTCTTAAACTTTTGTCGGCTTCCTCATCCCCCAATATTGTCATCAGTGTACGCGTACTTTTATTTGGGTCGCTTTCACTACGACTACGTCTAGGAAGAATTATAAAAAATTCGCAATAAATAAAATGATACCTTTGATTTTTGAGGAAAGGGGTATTTTGTTGACAAACGTTTTTTTTTAATTGTAGATTACCTTGGATGCATGAACTAAGCTTAATTAAAGAGGGTTTTTTGCTAAAATCTTTTAAAATTGACCACCAAACTCTCCCAAGTAGCCTCATTTTAGTGGCAAAAATTTTATTTATAAATTTCCTAATATACATGAGTGTTTGTGACAAATTTAATTAAAATCGTTTTATCCAATCAAAAGTTATTAAGCTTCCAACACACCAACTCAGTGCGTACGAATATTTACTTCCCCCCCCCCCATAATTTTTCCCGGTTGGGGAGCGCTGGGTCATGAATTATCGAGAATTGAAAAATTCCACACCCCATTATTTAATTGGTTACCTTACTTTCCTTCTTGCAGTAGCTCTTCTGCTATGATAATAGGAAAGTAAAAAATTAAAATAACCGAAGGACTTGATAAAAAAAAATAGTATTTTTTCAGTTCCTTGAATTTAATTATTTATAGCTTCTTAAAATTAATGATTGAGTAGTTGTTTTTAATTAGGTACTGACTTAAAAAAATCTACTACTGAATTTCACTGATTTCAAAATTTTAATTTTGGCACCGAATCAAATTTTCAACTGCTAAAAATTAAATTGAAAAGTATGTATTTATATTCTTTCTTTAAAGTATGTATTTTATTCTTTATTTGTAGTTATTATTTTTTGTAAATTTTATTATATTTTTATACGAATATATATGAGTATGTTTTATAAAATTAAAATTAAACTTTGCATTCTTATGATTGATTATTAGTGGAAAGACAGTGTGTTTATTAAACCCCGGCGACTGAGAATAATAATCAAATTTACATTTATAACAAGAATTTCTTTTTTAAGAATTTTAATAACACAAATTTGAATTACATTTCCCGAAGATAAAGTATTATAATTTTTACGTTGTTTACTGAACGATTATATAAATAAATAATAATACTAAATTAATAAAAAAAAAGTAATTGATTTTATAACGATTCTATTTTCAGGAAACTAATATTTTTAAATTGAACGAATTTAAAATAAAGTAGTGTTTATTCATTGATTGACCAGATCCCCGTTCTTATATTTTCCCATAATTTCTTACCACTTAGTCAGCAGTTCCTTATTGTTATTACTTGACACAGTACTCTTGAGTCAGCATTATAAGAGATAACGATTTTAGTTTAAATGTAGCTGAGTTGCTGTTCAAGTAAACTATATTTTTCAATGCAAGTCACTTTTTGAATACTGATTTATTTATGGGGTTACTATATTTTTAGCAGACAACCTATAAAAAATTTATAAAGAAAACGGTACATGAAAGAAGGTATACAGTACAGCATTAAAAAAAAAGTAATGCAATATTACAGCCTCTTTTCTCTCATGAGAATTTTTTTTTGTATACTCTCTCCTTCATCAGCTGTGTGCCGTTGCAAAATTTTTGAGTTTTGTTTTTATATTTTAACCTCTTTTAACATTTAACTGGAAATATCAAAGCCAATCATAAGATAAATCTCGATTAAAGTGTCATAAAAAATTATTAAATACGAAAAAGAGAAGCAGTTGTAAATTATATCTGTAAAATGAAGAAAATAAATTTTTGAACTTTAATTTTCTTCGTATTCATTTTTTAGTTAAATAGGTAAAATATCATTAGCGATTTTTAATGTGTTTATTTCACATAGATTGTTAGTTCGTTCCGAAACTTATCAAACTTTTTATTGAATTTTCTTTACACAAGTTGAAATGAGATCGAAATTAGATTACTTCCTTCCAAATCATGCAGTGAATATTAATCATTTAAAGAAAAGATGTACATCTACATCATACTTAAAATAATAAACTTAGCTCAAGATTATTGTAGTATAAGCAGGTGAATATATACATTTTGTTTAATCAAGAGTAATTTTTATTTGATTGGCTAGTATTCATTTTTTCAAAGTTTTTACTGTTATAATTTGCGTTTGTTCTTTATTTAGAAGGATTAAAGATCAAATAAATTCGTGAACCAAAATTGGATGTATTTGATAAAGCTTAAGAAAGCTACCAGAAATAATTATACAAGAAGTTGAATTGACATATTTTTATGCATTTTTTAAAGAAATATTTGTACTTTTTAAATATTAACATAGTTATTATTATGAATGAGGTAAAACATTGAATATATAACATCATACTTTTTTCATATAATAAGCGATTAAGGTTCGTTACATAAAAGGTACTAACAATTATAAAGGTATCCTACCGGATTGGTCTAGTGTTTAAACTCATTGCAAATCAGCTGATTTCGAAGTCGAGAGTTCTAAGGATCAAATCCTAGTAAAGGCAATATCTTGACAGTTTAATACTAGATCGTGGTTACCGATGTTCTTTGGTGGTTAGGTTTAAATTAACCACACATCTCAGGAATAGTCGACGTGAGACTGTACACGACTATACTTCGTTTACATTCATACATATCATCCTCATTCATCCTCTGAAGTAATTCCTTGTGTTGGTTTTGGAGGATAAACAAAAAAATAAAAGGAGTGTAAAGGTGCGCTTAGTGTATTTAAGGTGTTTCCTTTTTTCAATCGCTCGTTTGTTTTCACATGCAACAACGTTTATTATAGTATTGATTACAGAATTACCTCTTTACATTGATGTTTATGAATAAATTGGTGTTTTTTTTTTCTTTTAGGCTCCTTAGAATATATTTATATTTTTTCCTTCTCCACCACTAAAAAACAGTGTTTTCTATAGCAATTATATATATTTTTTTGTTTCGTTATTGAAAAGTATTATTTCTCTTAAGTTTGATAATTTAAATTCCGTTTACCTTGTCTCAAACATTCAAAATTTACTAATGATATTAACTAAATCATTCTCTAATTTCGTTTCTTGGGTTTTCCATCGAAAGACTGTTACATTATTATTGTTATCGTGTCGTTATTGATGTTGACGAATATTGAGATTTTCGAGTGTTTCTTTGTTATATCATTGTTTATGTTATTATTATTTTCCTAGTAATGTAATGATGTTGAATTTATAGAAGGATGCTGTTGAATTTAATATATTTTCTTGATTATGGTATAAATGAGGAGAAGAATACCGATGTTGGTTGTAAGGAGAGTGCTGCAGCGGAGGATAGGTACGAAAAGGGGTGTAGTGGGTAAAGCACAAAGGGTTGTTCTGTGGTTTTTGAAGGGTTCGCCCATTGTTTGGTATAGGGAAAGAGAGGGGCTCGTTCGGATTGAAACCTCACCTCATCGTCGTCTCTCCATTGAAATGCTCTCAGCCCTTCGCATAATGCACCATTTCCATATTTGCCAGCCGAGCCACACTCTCTTAGTTCGTTCGACACCGTCATACTATTGAATCACTCACTCTCTCAATTCACTCTTTCTCTTTCAGACCCTTTCACTCACTCTCTCTCTGTCACTTCTTTTCCTTTCTCTCATACTCTCTCTTTCATACAATTTTCTCTTTCTCAACATCTTCATCTCATTCACACCCACTGTCGTGATATTTCTATCCAAAAACGAAGTAAATATCCTATTAATCATTCAGCCATCTCTCGCAATACATTTTCTGCATTTACCTTTATTCTCATTTTATGTTTTGTGTTCCTTTTGTGCTTATTCGTATTTTAAATTTTAGACACTAGTTTTTCTTACGTATGATATTTTGTACAAGGTTCTTTTTTCATGTTATATTTATTTTAGATAAAACAAATCCTGAAACAAATGAACTCATTATCTTGAGTTTTATTACTTTTTCTATCCTTCACCTAGAAAATGGCCCGATTGATATCAAAGAAATTTACTGAACTTCGTTAATTGAAATCCAGCTGAACGGTCTGTAGTTCTGGTAGATAATTTAATAAACGTTTCACAATTTTGAGTTAGATGAGGTTATTTTTTAAGACAGTAGGAAGTTTTATTTGATGGTTCTTTGTTATTCGGGAAGAAAACCAGTGAATTGAAAAATATATGCCGAAGTAAAATCAGTACTTTGAAAATTTCTGTTACTATACCGAGTGAGATATTTTAATTACCAGAGGAATTGTGATTTAGGTGAACATCTACTACCTGGATTAGGTCCTGATGAACATCTGAGCCTAATCCCAGGGTGGTAACACCTACACAGAAACAAGACAAGACACGCGATCAGGTCACCCAGCAACACACACAACAACACAACCAGAATACAGAGCCAACCAGGCCTCACCAAGCACACAGCAACATACCAACAAACATACACAAACAACAAAGAGCAATAGAATCGCACAACACAAGCTCAGACTATCTGACAGAAACACACCAAGTACTCCAGAATCATATAGCAATCAAGCCTATCACAGTCCAAAACACACTGCTTAGAAATTACGGCAGACATCTTGGGGAGAGGGCGAGCATTACAAACACAGGGGCAGAGTGCCCGCCCTCCGGCGTCCCCTTTGCTGGGGTGTCACTTCCTATTCGCGAAGCACCTTCATTACGCTCTTAATGTGTCAATCAAGCGCCCTTCATTCTGCGTCACCCTTCGTAAGCAGAGGCAAAATGTCTTGTGGTCTAAGCATATCGATACGACCTAGCTTGTGTAACATTTCTTGTTGAAGATCTCCGAATCTTCGTCATTCAAAAAACTCACTCTGCGAAGGAGACTCCTCTCCTTCGCACTTCGGACACATGTCCGAATGGTCAAGCCCAAATTAAAACAAGTTTGTTCGGAGACTACCATGGCCCGCTAGGTATTGGGTTAACTCGTATCCTAGCGAGCCATGCTTCCGCCGAAACCAGCATCTTATATCCCCAATGAGCCGGTCCATCGGCCCTTATTTCTCCGATCCCACCGCTCCTGCCATATTTGGAGTATCTCCTGCTTCATCTGCCTCGCCCGGTGTCTCCTCATCTCAATCGGGATCAATCCCAGTTCCCTGATCCTCCTCCTCTGCTCAATTTTCAAATTTATGGGTATGAAACCCGTCAGTACCTCTCCTGTCTCACGGGAGACTATGGGATATGCAGCGATCACTCTGAGACGGCACTGCCGATGAAGTGATTTGAGACGTCCTGTGTATTTTTTATATCTAACCTTATTGAAAACTAGTATAATTCAATTTTAAAATATTTTATATGGATTTCTATTTTAAGAGAAGAAAAAAAATATTTGAAATTAATTTATTCAGCTTTGTCGTTGAACAGAAATAGAAATCAGTAAAAATGCAAAACAAATTTTTTTTGAAAAACTTTTGATTTGGAACTCTTATAAATGGGTGAGAACACACACCAGACGGAAAATGGAACTATTTATTTTTTAATATTTGTTTTTTATATGCTCTGGATGCATTGATTTGTAGCAGAATTTTTCAATGTCAAAATGAAATAGCAAAATTTATAAATCTTCCTCCTTATGGTGAAACAGTTTTTTTATAATTTACATACCTACTTTGCTTTCTTGTTAAAAAAGTAATGGTAAAAATAAACGTTAAAAAATTTTTAATTCATTTTTTTTAGTAATATTTAAAAAAACATCTCAAACTGCAGATCCATTTCCCTTTTTGCTTAATATTATTTATGCTTTTTCGTTGGGAGCTACAATTAAGTATAAAATTTCAGTTGAAAAAAAATTTTTTCTTTTACAATATACATAAGAAAACATACGCAGAGTTTCTCCGGGTAATTCAGCCAGTACTTTAAAATAATGAACCGAAAACGCCAACTAAATGTGTTAATAATAATAATATTGTATTACACCTAAAGTAAATTTATTGTTTCAATTTTCTCTATTTTATAACTTTGTAGTAATAAGATTTTCTCTTTAACCTTTCTTTGTTAATAATCGCAGTATCAAACTATAATTATATTTTTTCCTTTATCGTTTGCAGAATTTCTTTTCTTTGAATTACGGAATAATTGTTATTTTTCAGTTTGAAGGAATTAATTTAAATAGATAATACTTTGTAATTAGTTTATCAAGTTTAAAAAATGTTATTTATATTTTTTTAAATTTAATTTTCTACTTGTTTAACGTAAGAGTCACTGTGGGACTATATAATGTTAAAAAGAATCGACGCATACCACCTGTACAATCGTTAATGTTAACTCAGAATAACTACATATAATAATATTACTAATAATTATAGTAATAAATAGAAAAAATTAAATTAAATATAAATAAATTTGATGGGATATGTTCAAAATTACCCCAATGGCCGTCCAATATAACAAAGATAAAAATTTGTAAAATAACAAGAATATGGTACAATAAGAAATGTTTATTATAAAAAAAGTTAACTTTTTACTTACTTGATAAATTCATTTCTCATCTTACCTTCACTTTACGGAGGCTTACTCACAAAAATATTATTCGTAAATCCGTGTGGAACTATGCTACTTCATTAATGAAGGAAAACTAGAAAATTAAAAGTTTCTTTATCTTGCCACATGCGGAGTGGAGAACGTTCAATGTCATAATATTCTAACACAACTCATTTTTTTCGTTTCGCTTTCATATCCGCTTCCATTTCTTCATTTAGAATTTTCCTAGACGAATTAACAGTTTCTTTCTTCTCCTCTTTCAAACCAACGTATCTTAAATATGAATATTTTATTAGATGGCCCACGAATGTAAATTCGTTTTATTACATTTGCCTCAAATTTTTTTTTTTATCTTTTTAACATGTATTCGTTCCTTACTTCATCGACTACTTTATTTTCAGCATTTCCCTTAAATTTTACACTTCAAAAGTTTCTGAGTTTTTCTTACTGTCCATGTTTTAAAAAACTAAAGAACGCCGCACTCCGAGTAAATAATTTTAAGGCTAATAATTTCTTCGTGCTTCTCAAAATTGTTTGATATTCCCAGACGTGATTTCCTCATGAAAGTTCTCCTTGCTTTTATCTGTTATGATTTCATTTTTATTTTCTTCATCGTTTGTAATTTTATCCATCTAAAAACAAAATTTTTGTTTTTTAAATATATCCTTTCTATATTCACATTTCAGTTTTCTTCAACTTTCATTTTATCACATTTTTTACATTACTTAATTTATTATTTTTGAATTGAATTTCTTTGAATCACTTATGATGTTAATTTCTTCTAACCCATTTTCTATTTACGTTACAATTGGAATGTCATCACCATATATTAACATAATTTTTTCTCTTGTTGGATGTTTCCTTGAATTCTTGTACTTCTTCTGCGTGGAAGTCGAAAACTCAAGAGAAGAAGTACATCCTTGTCTTGCTTTTTTTTTTTGAATTAGAACTTGCCTTATTTCCTTTCTTTGTTACTGTTATCACTGATACTTTTTTCTTGTATATATTTCTTTTCGTATATTTTCGTCAGATTTTTAAAACAATTTATATATTTACTCCACTAATAACTTATCGATTTGCTCCTTTATGTTTGATACTTTTTTCATCTATTGGATGATTAATTTATCACATAAACATTGTGCGTGGAAATAAGGAATTGAAATTTTTTAGCGTAAGAAAAGTGGATTGGTGACTTAGAATTTTCTTGCGGTTGCTTTTTTAGATTCTTCTTGAACCAGAATTATTTACCTTATAACGTATGGAGATAAATTTCACTGTAAAATCGTATCTAGTAGAATAAATGAATGAAAATATGTAAAATAAATATATGTAAAAAAAAAAATTCTAAAATGAAATTCTCAATAGTTCGGTATGTAATCGAATTATATGTTTAATTAACTAACATTAGTTTATTTGATATTACAAGAAATCAGTAATGGCTTTATTATTTTAAACTATTTAAATCGAATAAATAATTTAGAATGTAGATAATAATACATTAAATAAAATTTGGCACAAATTGAAAGCATCGATGTTATGGAGTACTCCGTACATTTCGATTGATAATTAAATAAAAATATGTACCTAGTTAATAATTATAGGCCATTGTAGACACTTATATCTTTTAATAGCTGTTATTGCCTGCGTAAGTAGTAACTCTCATTTAAAAAACCATAAAAAAATTGTCCAGATAGTTTTTATATATCTAGTTTTTATACTAGATCGTAAATATCGGTGTTCTTTGGTGGTTGGGTTTCAATTAACCACACTTCTCAGGAGTGGTCGACCTGAGATTGTACAAGACT
>JAAAKQ030096089.1:0-12628 GCA_010016005.3 Zanna intricata
TATGTTCTACAAATTTTATATTCAACAGCTAAACATTGAAAAATGAAATTTTGTAAATGCTCTTATCTCAAAATGATATATTTTTCGGTATGAGACTACCACAGAAGATAATACAAAGATTTCAAATTTTAAAAGAGTAGGGTTTTGATACATAATTTTATACTTTTAACGTAAAAAACTTCGGGCTTCTACAAACCTAACCAGAATGGCGGTGATTTAATTTGTTCACATGTAGTTTCGAAACTGTTTTAGAGTACTTCTTAAATAACTACTTAATTGTGAAACTGAAAAAAAAAAATGAATTTAGCAAAATGACTTAGCAAAGGGATGGGGATCACCCCATCCCTTTGGCACCACAGGAGTGCTATTTAAACCTTTTAGACGGAAAGATAAGGTTATGACACATAATTTTAAAGGATATTAAAACAAATTGTTCCTCAATAAACATCAGATTATGACAGCTGTAATCAAAATAATAATTATTTAATATTTTTCACAGTAATTTCAAAATGGAATTACCGTTTCAGGTGGAATCATTTGCTTTATTCATTATTATTTTCGTTGTTCAACTGCAATTATTTAAAAATTACTGTTAGCAGTATATATTTATATATACAGTTTTTCAGCCGAATTATGAAGAAAAAAACTTAAATCTTTTTTTAATTTAAAAAGTTTTTTTTTAAATTTGTGTTTTTGTTTAAAACTTAAATGACGACCATTAGAGAAATTTTCTGTATAATATAAAATAGCACCATCCAAACCAGTTTATTTAGTGAACAAAAAACTAAATAAAACTTTTATACACAGTTTGAATTGAAAACTTCCTATTTTATATTTAAATCTTTCTATGAAGTGGACATTTTTTTAAGGGAAAAATTCTTTTTACCCTTTTTTCCAGTTCTTGACTTTTATGGTTAAAAAGTTTTTCCTTAAAAAATACATTTTTAAAAATTTGTTGCAGCGTACGCTGAAAATTTTTTATAAATTAAAAAAAAGCTAAGACTTCAATTAGGGCTATTCAGATTAATTATGCAAGTTTCTTTAAATGTTTATAGTTTTTTTTTTTTTTTTTTTTTTTTTAGATAAACTGATATAATTTGAGATGAAGTGAAAATATTTAGTATCAGTTTAATTTTCAGTGAGACGAAATGTTTTAGCCCAAATTAGAAGATTGGAACATGAGTAAAAAAAAAAATTATTTAATCAGAGGAATTATTTTACCAGAGGATACAGCATCATAAAGATGAATGGATATCATTCTGTTACAAAATATATGGGAATTTAGCTATAATAATTGTTGAAATTTAAAAAAAAAATCATATGACCCGTTCTCAAGAATTATTTTTTTTTGTGTATTACTGTTTCACAGCCCGAAATGTTTTGATTAGGATACATTTTATTGAATTATTGAGTAGTTTGCCCTTCTAAAAAACAAATATTTTAACAAATTATTGCATTGGTCTGACAAACTTCTTACTGACAAAATTCTTAAAATTGAGGTTATGTATGTTGTATTATATTTTAAGAACTTATTTTAGCTGCAATCTGTTGGTAAATATGTAAAATAATGAAAGTTACACAATTCTATCAGCAAACTGGGTGTAGAAGTTAAGAAGTACTTTTTGTGAGATATTTTTGTCAAGGTTGTAACTGCCAGTTAGAACTATGTCATACCTACAAAAACAACTGATGTTATGGAATTATTAATCAGCTGTGTCTCATCTTTGTAAGACTGTTTTCAAGTTGACAGTATTGTTCATTGCTAATAGTTGTTTATGATTCAGATAATTTTATTTTACCTTCAACTTCAGGTGATAGCGATGGAGGGAGCAGTAGTTCTGAAGACATTTTTACCAGGCAAGTTAAATATATTTTAATTCCTTTAACAAATAATACTGTCTTTGTATGTATCATACAGAAGCCA
Organism: Zanna intricata; assembly: GCA_010016005.3. Taxonomy (NCBI): domain Eukaryota; kingdom Metazoa; phylum Arthropoda; class Insecta; order Hemiptera; family Fulgoridae; genus Zanna; species Zanna intricata. Next base: position 1,925 of record JAAAKQ030096089.1, read on the forward strand.
ATATTATCAACTCCTTTTTTTCAAAATAGTGGAGAATTTTCATTACTGTATTTTGATAATCTCTTTTTTCATTGATGATAACTAGAATAATCAAGTAAATAACTAATTATTCTGTTACAGTTATCAGGAAGAATTTCATTTTGTTAAATTTCTATATATATTGCATACTAAAATAGTTTGAAAGTACATTCTTCATTAACATCAGAAAAATGCAGTAAAAAAGGTTAGTTTTATGTAGCCTAAATTTATGAAGGCCTGTGTACATTGTGGCTACATTGTTTTCTTAGAAACATAAATGTTATCTTGTTTCTTTGCACTTTGGCTAAATGGACCCTATTTTTTGCAGGAAAAAGGGAAAGAGAGTAACAGCAGATTTTCAGTGTAAAAATAAAATGTTTATGGACATTCAGCACCAATGGCTGATGGAAAATATTGATAATATTAACAAAATAACAGATAAAGACCAAAAACAAGATGAATGGGTATGGAACCGAGGTGAGTAATTGTAATTAAGGAAATATGGTACTAATAGTACATACCCCTATCAGGTTAGTTTATGTCAACCGCATCTATAGGTTGTACATGTTGATTATTTGGGTAGGGTTAACGTTTTTCTATAATAAACAAATGCTAAGTGATCAACAACAATAATGTGAAAATCCACTATATAAAACTAAAACATCAGTTTTTATACTACTTGGCAATAGGACAATAGATTAATTCTGAAAATTAAAGCAACACACTCGCTTTCATTCTCAGTTGTATATTTATAGCAAGTGTAAAATTCCTATGATTTGTTACACTGTAGTTCAGCACAAATGTCAGTGCACCTAGCATCATGTGAAATTGTTAAATGGTAAAAATTTTTATTTTTTATAAAATACTGATCTTAGTGGACTTACTTTATGGAAGAATACACAAGCTGCCTTTAATTCTTTAGAAGCTCCATAATGAGCATAATTTAATAATTAGTTTATCTTGGTAATAAAAAAATAATAATTTATGTAATATATTTTTTTCTAGGATATAAACTTCCATACACAAAAGTGCATCACAGAAGAAGAATCCTCATAGCTGATTGTAAATCGTGAAGCTAATTCATCATTCTGGATTGTAATATAAGGAAGAATGTTAAGACTAAGGAATGGTATCAGAGTGGTAAGGCTTATATAAGTCAAAGAGGTAAGAGTGTTCCAAGGAAACAAATAAGTACTTCTAATAACTGTCATGTTGATAGTAAATATAAATACCAACAAAAAATTTTGAATGAATTATGCTCAGATGACCACAATTTGTTTAATACTCTGCCATTTACTGCTGAAAAGAGACATTTTATTTTAACCACCACTAACTGGTTTGTCACAGCAAGGCCACAGAAAAAAATATATTGAAGAAAATGGTGTTATAGGGCAGGCACATAATGAACTGCATCACAGAGCTTCTAGAAGAAAATTTTCTTTTAAATTCTTCTTTCATATTAAAGGAGAAAAAAATCAGGTATGAATAATATTATTTAGATACACTAGCCATACCACAGAAACCAGTATACACCGCACGCAGTACAAAAAACATTATTACTAATATTCCTACTCAGGATCAAAGAGAAAGAAGTAAAAAAAGTAGGCAAGTGCCTGAAGATGATGCTACTGCTGTTATGGACCACATCCCATACTAGTAACATTCCCAGCACTAGTAAAATTTCTGAAGAGCCAATACAAAGACAAGTTACCAATGCTCTCATTTAAGTGTATTAAAGATACACTATATGAGATATAGTATTGCCCATACTAGAAACAGTATGCAGATAAAAACATTGTGCCACCTAAGAAGTCAATGTACTACAGAATTTTTGTAACACAGTTTAATGTTGTATTTCATATTCCTAAAAGTGACAGATGTGATGTGCATTATGAATTTAAAGTAGCAAATAAAATAGAGACATTATCTGAAGAGTTAATGCTTGATTATGAAATTCGCTGCACAATAAAATATGAAATGCGAAAGGTTAGGGAACAAGAAAAAGACTGTAAATATTTACCTGTATTATTATTATTTGATTTGCAACATGTTATTTTAATTCCTCATTCAGATATTAGTTCTCAGTTTTATTTAAGAAAATTCACTACATATAACCTAATTGCTTACTGCACTGTAAATAAAAAAGTCTATTCCGGTTTATGGAAAATATGGCAGTTTGATCAGACAGTCATATTTCTAGTGGTTTTCTGATGTTATTTCCGATGAGAATGATTTTTAGTGAATTAATTACTTGGTCTGACTTATATGTACTCCAGAATCGCAATTCTGTTATTTCCAATGCAATCTTACATTTTCTGAGAGAACACCAGTCATCAGTAAGAATGAAATATTCATTACCTGGACACTCATGTGTACAAGACGTAGATGGTATAGAATGACAGAAAAAGCAGTGAGAAAGAATGACTTTTACTTTCGTATAGGATTAATTAGAATTTTAAAACAGGCGAGCCTTCAAAACTCATATCTTGTTATTTAGATGCAACCTATAGATTTGAAGGATTTTTCAAGCACTGCCAAGTTATTGATATATAAGACTATAAATTAAATGCCGTATTCTCAAGTAGCATATTTGAAATTTACCAGAATATTTCAAGTGGTGTATTACAAAACATGTGTGAATCAGAAAATTGTGCTACATAATGTTTATTCAAGCAACATGAAGGATGGTAAGGAGGGCAAGGTAAAATCTACAAGTTGTTTAAATTTCGTACAAGTTGAATCCCATATACTGAAGTGTGTAAATGAGATTTCAAAACTAAATAAAAGGATATAAAAGTTGCATTTCCTTTCACGCCATAGAGAATACTATTCATCAGTGTTACAAATTTGACGGGCTGAAGTTAATCTGTAAAGTGAATGTCATTTTTTAAAATCCATTATTATTTTAAGTTATGTTATAAAAATTAATATCAAGATAACGTTTTTATATAAGTTTACTGAATCATTTATTTTATTGTTTGTATTTGCAGTTAAAAATACTGTACTTGTACTTGTAATACTTTGTACTTATGTTAACATAAAACACATAATAAAAACATTATGCAAATTAAATGTAAAATATTAACACAATTTTGTAATCAGTATTTAAGAGTTAACTTGTATTTTATTGCATGTTCTTACAATCTTTTGATATTAAGTTTTAAAACAATAAATAGATAATTTTAATTTGACAAAGTTGTACTGGCTCTTACAACCTTGTAACTTTTGTAAATGCCAAATTTGGTTTTGACAAGGTTCTAACTGCAAAACGTAACATGTTATATCTCTTAAACAGGTAAATTATTCTAGCTGAAAATTTACCTGAATAACCTAAGGACATATAAAATTGACTTTTAAAACAAATGGAAATATAGTCATAATGAAAAAGATTATGACCATTTGAAACTTAGAATGTGTTTTTTTTCAGCTTTTCAGTTGAGTGTAGATAGAATCATGTTAAACTATGAAACGAAATATTGGTGAATTAAATAATTGTGGTGAGTGAATCCTTCAGTTCAAAAAAGCAATCCTGTAAAAAGGTTTAGCGGGGAATTAGCATTTGAAAACATGATACAAAATATTAACATTATCATAGTGAAAATATTTTTGGAGTTTATTAAGTTAGGATGCACTTCAATAAAAAAATGCATATCCATAAAATTCCTAGTATTTTTTTTTAAATGTACTAATTAGAAAAAAAAAAGTTTAGATTGGTTTTGAAGTATAAAAATTAATCACTTAACCTTATAACCCAGAATTAAGAAAATGATTGAAAAATAATTTTAAAGCAAGACAGATGGAATAACAATGCTCCTACACCCGGTTGATTTAGTTTTCACAGCTATAAAATTTAGTTTAGTTTCTACTTTGACTCATTCAATATGTTAGGCAAATTATCTATTGTACATAAATGGATAGCGTACACTTATCTGTGGTATATATGGTACTGCATTTATAAATGAACAAGTTATATTTTTGAACAGTTAAAAGAATTATATTTTATTTCATCGCAAAATGTTAAAAAAATTTCACCAAATTATTGGATTTTAATTTTAATTTTTTTTTTTTTTGTGGACAAACTTGGAGAATAAAGGCATGCATTTAATTGTAATAAAATTTCGGAATGAGATCAAGAACAAACATTTTATTGGCTGTAGATGTCTGACACGAAGGCTGGAGCTGACTAGTATTCTGGGTGTCGTCAAGGTGTCAAAGATGAGGCGGCCAATCTCTAGGAAATGATTCTACGTAACTTACTGAAGAAAAAATGACCAGTGAACAAAGGTCCGAAAACGCATGGTTTTCTGTCTGTCCGCCATTTTATGTTTTTTAAGATAAAGATTATTTTTCCAGAACGGTTGGAGGACGCAATAACGCAATAACATTTTGTATTTTAAAGTAACATTTTTGAATAGGAAAAAAATAAACTACTCTTCATTGACAAACTTAAAACTGGCGGTGGTTTTAATTATTCAATCTTAAATATCTTAGGAATTGTTAGATTTATCAAATTGTTTTTTATATAGCAATTATAAGCGTTTTTAAATTGACAAAACGACACTTTAATCGTAAAAATCCGACGACAAACAACAGAGTTATTGCAAAACGTAGGCCTCAACCGATATGGAGCCATCTTGGTTTTTTTTCCGAGACTCACTGGATAACTATATCAAATTTCCTGACTAAAATTGTTAAAAATTCGATATTATGTATATTTAATAATAGTTATTATAAGAGCATGTGAAATTTTGTTTGTTTTCTGTTGAGAATCACAGCAAATGTTCAGTGTGACCTCCATTCATTCTGTCACAACAATCCACTCGTTTAGTGCCCAACGTGCACGCTCAAAAATTTCTGGTTGCTCCATGATAGTTTGAAAAGAGCGGACAGTTCTATCTAACAAGTGATGAAACTTGACAAATTGTGTTGAATAAACTAGAGAATTTACTCGTACATGTCCCGATAAATAATAATCTAATGGGTTCATATCTGGGGAGTGTGCAGGCCAGCGAACGGGATCGCCTCTACCAATCCATCTTACTTGCAAACGATCAGTTAATTTTTCTCTGACACCAATTGCAAAGTGAGAAGGCGCACCATTATGCATGACCACATGTTCATTATGCTTTGCAAAGGAACGTCCACTAGAATTTCAGGTAGGTTAATGTTATGAATTCCAAATATGTGTCACCTGTCAATCTAAGTGGCAAAAGTACCGATAAACTTATACCATGTAAATTGCTACTCAAATATTCAGAGCAAACCTCTGTTGACTTTCTGGCTGAAATACTGTATGAGGATTTTCCTCGTACCAAACATGTCACATGTTGTGGAAGTTCTTTATACCATCCATTTTGAAAGAGGTCTCGTTTGTAAAAAGAATGGTAGCTATTCACTCTGGGTTATAGGCGCAGTTGTTAATTAACCATCCTCTGAATGCAGTCTTTGATTGGCAGAAGAGCTTGTACCCGTCGCATATGGATGGTACTGGTACAATAATTGCGAGTAAAATATTCCATACTGTATTATTAGATATTTTTCTTGGATAGCAACTCTTCTGCACGATAATTCTGGATACTGTGCAAACTTGTTCAAAACCCTTTCTTCTACCTAGGGCATTTAAACTGTTTTAGGTCTACCATTACCAACTATGACGGCTGTAAAACTTCCCTCCTTCGCATTGGCATTGTTAAGATCGTATGGAAAATGCATATCAGCGAGTTAATTGTTTGTACAATTTTGATTCATTTTAAATGACAACACGATTAATAACAATTTTCACTTAAAAAAAAAAGATTTTCAAAATTCAGAACATAGATATCACAATTCAATGAAAGTAATAGGTTCTACATGCAACATCGGACGCTTTGGGTACGTTTTTTTTGTAGACTCCGCGATATTTGTATTTTGTTTACGACTTCTAAAATTTACGCCATTCATTCTTATTGGATTTTTTTACACGGGATGGATTTGTGTTTTCTACTAATAATTTAAGGTGTGATTCTAGAAGTTTTTAAATATTTAAGGATTTTACTTGTGGGTAGCCTATAGGCTATCAATAGATTAGTAAATGGTTGTTTTGATTAACCACTCTTACTAGGACTGGGCTTCTGCTGTATTATACTTTATTTATTTTTTTATGTTGTTTTATTACTTATTTGTGTTTTTGTTTTTTTTTAATTTTTTTTTTCAGTCAAAGTTGCTAAACAAATATCTTTTATATTGATTTGTTGCTAGCCAGTCATTGGCTCTGGTTTGTTTACTTTTATTATGCTTAGTTCATTTATATGTTGTTTATTTTTTCATTTTGAATATGAGGAAGATGTTCGACAGGGATAAGACCAGGGAGGTAAAACTTTATGGTGACGTGGTATTCGAGGTTCAGTACGATGATTCTTCGTCGTTGTCTGGTGATGACGAGCTGAGGGCTAGACCGTTAAGGGTTGCGTGGGAATAAGGACTATGTGGTCTAAGATTTACAGAAAGTTGTTAGAAGTTCTAGGAGCTCCAGTCCTATTTTAAGAGCTTTTCATCATTAGGCGGCAGTATTGCATGTGTTAGAGGGTTCCAGTAGGACCAGTAAAAAGATCTTGCATGAAGTGGTTGAGAGAGAGTTAAAGGAACTTAAAGTGATCATGACTACTTTGGTAAACGGTTATGACTAAGCCTTCTGTGGTTAAGAAGGTTGTTAATGTTCCTACTCAGAGTCAGTGCAACCACAGCGATGGAGTGAAGTACTTAAAGGAAAGCGTGAGGTTAGTTTATGTCGTGAGCAAAACGACCTGTTTGTAAATATAAAGGAAGGGGCTGCGGCAAATACTAGCAAGTAGATGAAGGATGGCTATTTAAATCGGGTAGGCGTAAGATAGACGTTTATCTTAGCGTATTCGAGGTTACTCCTGAGATTCTTAATAGCTTCACAAAACAGGGCAGGTTGTTCATCTATTTTTCTTCGTGCATGGCCAGAGAATACTTAGATGTCCGGCGCTGCTTCAAGTTCTGCCAGTATGGTCATATGATCAAGATTTGTAAACAACTGGCAATGGTCTTTGCACATTGTGGCGATGAAGGGCATCAGCGTAAAGGGTGCCCTAAGAGATCTGAGAGTCCTATTTTTATTAATTGCAAGCGATTTGCTTACTGTGAACTGTAAGGAGTCTCCATGTTATCAGAGAGCTGCCAATATGTACTGTAATTTCATAGGTTTATATGCTTATTTTCGGTCAGTTGAATTCACAGGGTGCATACATTGTTCAGGTAGAACTTGATGAGGTTGCTCTTTATAGGAATTTGAATGTTATATTATTGCAACATCTCTACGTTGTTTCTGGTGATCTACCACGTTTCTCTCATTGAAAATTTTGTTTCATTATTCTAATATTATGTCCGCTATTCCGTGCAGAAGAGTGTTAGATTGTGTTTTTCTTCGACAGTTCTCTAATGAGCATCATGTTGTTTTTGGATATTCTCAATTTGAATTTTTCTTTTGTCTCTGGTCCTAGTCCAATCTTCATTGGTGTGGACGTCAACGGAAAGTCAAATTTGTGTTATAGTGGTCTCACCGATATTAGTGGCAAATTGGTTGAGGGCTTTATAGTCCAACAGGGTACGCAGGTGGCGAGTTGCCCACCTAAGAGGGTATGGTGGATGAGCGTCGGTTTTTGATGAAGATATTACCGTGGGTAGGTTTATTCCTGCCAATGTTTGCAACCTGAGAGAGGTTGACGATTGCTCTAGCGATCATCTTTTTGTTGTTTATGATCGTTGGTGGTTTGCGAGATCGTTACCGATGAACCGATTGCAGTTCAGCGGGGTCGGCTTCTGCACAGGCATGTGGATTGGAAGAAGTTTATCGATCTTTTGTCAGCCAGACTTTACGTTTTGGATCAGAGTCTGGACACGATTGGCGTAGAGGACCTGGCGGAGAGTTTAACTGCGGCTTTTATGGATACCGCAGTACCACCGAGTACTGGATTCCATGCAGTTCTAGTCAAGTTATTATTTCTTTCTCCCCATATTATTTTGCTTTGTAAATACACTTGGTTTCTTCTTTTTCTTTGATCCCTACCTAGCAACTGCAGACGGCTGGTCGCACAACCAATACGCTGCTGTGTGTGTCGCAGGATTCCAAACTTTGCTCACAACGCTTTTTCATGTTTTACGGTCTACAGAGATGATCCTGGCCTGGTCAAGGTCAATTCTGAGGGATTTAATTCCTCGGGTCATTTGCAACTTGTTATATTCAAGTTTTCTTTGGTGCATATCTCTGAATCTTCTACTGAGTAGGACGTTGCCTACAGAAGAGTCTGTGCAGCTAGCACAGACCATCTCGCATATTTGACCAAACCATCTCAGCCTACGCGTTTGGATCTGCTCTTCAACTGTTGGTTGCTACCCGTATATGGATCTGATGACTTCATTTTGGATATGGTCATAAAGTGAGACCCGTATGATCTGTCACAGACACGACATTTGGAAAACCTCTACCCGACTCAAGTCTGTTTGGGGGAGGGTTCAAATGTCTGATCTATAGAGACTAATTGAGATGATAAGTGTGCGGAAGTGGCGGATTTTTGTCTGGATGGTAATGCTTCCATAGGTACCGTTTTAGTGAGACGAAAGCTGCACAACTGCCTGCTGAATCCTGGCGTGAATTTCACCTGTAGATGCCCTTTCTTTTCTTTGACCAGTGATCCGAGATATTTGAATTCTTGGACTTGTTCGATCTGAGCTCCTCCGAGGTAAAAAATTAATGTTTACGTTAGTTTAAGTAAGTTTTCATTAATACATGAAAATAATTTTAATAGCATTTTTTGTTATTTGTTCGTTTATTTTAAGTAAATCATTTTAATTTGGAAAATAGTATATGACTTGAGTAAAACTGGTTAAACAGCTTCTTATGTTTTTATGTTATAAAAACATAATCCGTAAGTATATATTGCGTTAGATTCATACTTTTATTTATCTTTTAATTTAAATTTTACTAAATTGGAACTATTCACAATGTATCTTATAATATAAAAAAAATATTTTGTAATTTGCCTAAGAAAGTGTTTTTTTAATGTAAAAAAAAAAGTTTGTTATTTTAGTATAGTTAAACAATGTATATGATTTAATATTAGTCTGTCAGAAAGCTCGAAAATTGTTTTTGTCGTGGTTTTGGTTGTTCACAAGAATAAGAAAACTTTGTTACTGTAAAAAGAAAAAAAAAAAGAAAAAGGGAAATTGTTTAGAATGGTAGGGATTTCTTAGTAGTTTCTAGAACTAATGTGAAAAAATATCTACTGTGTGATGTAAAATAAGATATCTAGTTGACACAAAAACGTGTTTCCTTCGGTTTTTCTGTTCAAATGTAGTTGTTGTTTTCCATTTCTATTTCTTTTTTCTATTGTTAAGTTTTGTTTTGTTTCTTGTTTGTGTGTTTATTTACTGCATCCACTTTATTATATTATATAGTAGCAACAAGAGAAACGCGATGACATAAGCAATACCCGTAAACATCAGTAATATGCATTGCGTTATATCTAAGGCTAGAAAAGGTTGTAAAATTTTAGGACAACTAGAGATAGTATGATTCCCCCGCAGGGCTGGACTCCAGCCAGTCTTACTTCCCTATAGGAGGTCTCAAAAGACGCTGTCTTTCTTATATCTTTCCTCTCAAGAGGGTTACTGGCGACACATAGCATTAACAACTCCACCATGTTTCGGATTGGAAATCCGTTTCTGTACCCTACACAATATATATATATATATATATATATATAAAATGCTATACTGTAATGCATAAAGAATATATTTTTCTTTCTCTTACCGTTTACTGTTTGGAATCTAATTTTAACATGTTACCTTATTTAGAATGGCGTATATATGTATATACAAAATTATTATTATTTTGTACATCTAGACCACGATTTTAAGAATATAAAGAAAAATATTTCTAAGAATATATAACGATACTTATTTAGATTCTACGCATGTTTTTAATTAAATTTGACTGATAGTTGTAAATATATATAACATTTCATATTTCTTGCATTACGATTTTGTAGCTTTAAATAAAAAAGTTTTGAAGCCACAATTATTTGTGGCTTGGAAATTTAGGAATTTTTAAAATAAAAAAAGGAAATCTCTAATGAACTTTACAAGAAACGGTTTGTTTTTAATAAAACAAAGTATTTTTATCTTTCGTTTTTATTTATAATTACTATTAAAAAAAAACTTTTTTTGTTGGTTGTTGTTTTAATTAGAATTTGTATTCCAATTCTTAAAAAAAAAATAATAATAATAATAGTAAGATCAGAAAGAAAATTTGTTATTTAAAATTTTTGTCCATTTTTAGAGAAGAAAATTTCTTCATTAGCACAGCTTTTTTTTTTCAAATTTTTAACTTTCTTAATTTCCATTTCTTTTCCTAAGGAAAATAACTTGTACATCGGTAACTTGGCTCTATTTTGGGATAATATTCATGTTAAATTTGTTTTTATCTAAGCTAATGTTGGTAAAATTAATTAGATAATTCAGTCATATTTAATCTTTGAATAAATATATACAATAATAATAATTATTGTAAAAAAACTTTCTCTCGAACTTACACTGTCAGCATATACACATAATGTAGTTTATTAAGTTTATATTTGGAAGGTATATTCAAAATAATATTATAGAAAGAATATCTATGTAAATTTT
>JAAAKQ030096090.1:0-14541 GCA_010016005.3 Zanna intricata
ATTGATATTGTAATGTTTGTTAATGTTGACCAGCTGTTGGTTTGATTAGAACAGCAGACATTATAGTTGTACACCGCATTGATAAAACTAGTAAAAAATGGCGGTATGGTTAACTATATGATGCAGTTGTTCACCAAAAGATGCCTTTTGTAATCAACTAATTAAAAACATTTTCAAAACCTAGAAATTTGATCCTCAAATAATAAAGGAAAATCTTTAAAAATCAGTAATTTTTTAATTATACTTTAATTACAAATATCCTTCGATATAAAAACATGGAGTTTCTTCTAACTGAATGAGTAAAGTATTTACATACATTAGAGTAAATTAAATATTTTGTTTGGTGAAGTCATTAATTTCGAACGATATGTGCGCTTCTTGAGGGATTTGTGATTCGATTATGTGTGTTATTTTCTATAACTGAAAGTAATACAATAAGTGATTTATATTATCTTTATGTATATACATGCCATATACAATATTTCAAAATTACAATTTTTTTTTTTTTTTTAAATACATATTGTAACATATTATTTTTATTATGAATTAAACGAGTTTAGAAGTTTTAATGATTATTAAAAGAAAAGCAGCTGGCCTCCGTGGCGGAGTGGTAGCGTCTCGGCCTTTCATCCGGAGGTCCCTGGTTCGAATCCCGGTGGATTCGAACCGTTGAACCGAATTGTAGCGTGTGTGAAAAATGCCATGCATTTTTCACACACGCTACAATTCATTCATTTCATCCTCTGAAGATATACTTAACTGTGGTTCCGGAGGTTAAAAAAAAAAAAAGCAGTGATTCAGTCATTTAAAGATGAAAACAAGGATGAACAATCTTTGATAAGAATAACCATAAAGTTTTTTCAGCACTAATAGTGTCTTTTGAGAAGGTAATTTTACGTCTGAAAGTCTGAATTTAAAAAAAATTACCAACCGAATACAAACTCAGAAAACGGTCTGTAAATCTATAGTACAAAAAATTAATAAATTTATTAATGAGATTCGCTTATTGAATCGATTCCAGAACTGACGGAATCTGAAAAACTGCGGAAGTTGATTGAAGCGATTGTTTCGCTCAACGAATATGCGACACAGGCTACCCGTCGACAACCCGAGTTACTGAGGACATAAGGAAAGACACAAAAAATCTTTCTTGAAAGTAGTATACAAGAAGGCATAATTTTCTTCTTAGTGTTATTTTAGATTATGTAGAACCAGTAATTATAATTACTACCTTGCGAGTGACTGGAAGGGCTAGATTACATCCATCTGATCAGATTTAGCACGAGTTCCGAGGTTAATCACGATTTTAATGATTTATTAATTCAGCAATCCCGATGTCCAAACGTCCAGTGAAGGATAGTAGTTTAAAATTAAAAGGAATATGATAAAAGAATAATTTGAATGTATATAACCACTTTTAAAATCTATTTGCTGTCATTTACTTGTCGTAGAATACATAAGGAAAAATAAATACCTACTTCTATTTGAGAATACAATCCAGGCCACATAGTCAAAGAAATCCCAAATCAATTAGTTCTTTCATCTAGGCAGCATTTATTTATAGATGAAAATAAAAATTTTCAACTTTTCAGGGATGCCTGTGAAAAAAATGCGTTTTTTCTTTATTCATAATAAATTACTATACAAATCACCCAAAAAAGAAGGAGTAAATAAATATATAAAAACTTAGGCCACAACGCGTAATGATATAAGTTTAGTAATTTATTAGATTTTGGTTAAAACTTATCTGAAATGTTTTCACAAACGATAGTTAAGGCAGGAAAATAGAGGATTGAGATTATTATATGTATGTTTTCAGTTTAATATTGTATAAATTCTTTAAAAATCGATCTATACAAATAAAAGGAATATATTTTAACATAAAGAGGGTAGTTATCGATTCCGTAATAAAGTTATGTTTGCGTTTTCTTGATTTTAAGAAAAAATTCGAAGAGCTTCTTTTGTTCGATTAAGGACTCCGATTTTTTCTTAATTATATCCTGCAGCAATATCTCAAAAAAAAAAAATTGGGCATAATGATCTTCATATAACGGATATTTTAAAAAGGATGCATCCTTAAGATTAAGAAAGTAGAAATCAGGCATAGGTAAATTTTTTTCTTCCTACGTGTCAGTTGACAGCACTGTACTCAAGGTTAGCAGCATGTAACAGTTGAAATGTACTTCTTATGTAGTAGTGCTACACTGGTATAAATCACAGTCTCTATTGTGTTAACTATGTCGTTTTCCAAAGACGAATGTGTGTTTATGTTTGAGACTTATTGTGCGTATAAATCTAACGAAGAGTAAAAGACGAATTTGGGATAACATTTACCAACTCTTCTGTTCTTAAAGAGTCGACAGTATTGGTTTTGATTAACAAAATTCGTGAGACCGGGAGTGTACAAGATCGGAAAAGCACAGGTCGACTATCGCTGTTAACAGTGACATTCTGGAGGATACGAAAGAACGTTTGACTCGCCCACCCAGAAAATCGCTAAGAAAGTTATCTTCACAGGCTGGGCTATCATTATGTAAAGATTTCAGGGCTATTAAAAAATTACAATCGAATACTTATCGCATCGGTGATATTCAAGAACTGAAAGAAGTAGACCATCATTTACAGCATTGTTGTCGATTTCGTTCTCTTGTCGATGACAACGGTATTGAAATTTTGGATCGTATTTATTACAGTGACGAGGTACGGTTTCAATCCGGATGGCTACATTCACAACCAAAACTTCCGAACATGGAACACTGAAAATCATCACGCGTTTCATGAACGACACACACGCACGTAATATTGTTGTTTGATGTACGATCTCTTGGTGTCGTGTAATAGGGCTTTTATTTTTTGACATATCTGTAGATGGTGTGGTTTATCCCAACTTAATCGAACAGTTAATTACCTTGTTAGATTTACACGAACGACAATGTCGGTTCCAGCAGGATAACGCAACGTGTCATATTGCCAATGAAACGCTGGATTTATTATGAAAATTTTTTTTGCCATCTTTTGATATCAAAAGGGTTGTGGCTTACAAGACTCCCAGATCTTACACCAGCAGACTTTTTCCTTTCGGGGTATTTAAAAAGTGTAGTTTTTAAAAATAATCCTCCTACACTTGAGGAATTGAATGCTAACATTGAAAGTGAAACTTCAAACATATTATGAACAAACATTACGAAAAGTGCTGCAAATATTATGAAAAATGTACGAACTTGCATCGGGATCACAGAAAATAATTTTGAGCATCTATTGTAAAAATAGACATTACAGGTAATTTGAAAATTGCTGTATAAGTATATTAACATTAATATTTTTGTAATAAATCATGTCTTTAAATAAAGGGTCTGCGTCCTTTTTGAAACACGCGTTATTATAAAATATTCAAGTTTTTACGTGGCTTTAACTTTTTTTTCATCTGTCAAATAACAATCGATTTTTCCGAAAACGGAAAAAATATTAAAGAATTTCGATTATAGGTTCAAAATGAAAAAATTAAAACCTGCAAAATTAGCGCAAGATTTTATTTATACGATCTGATTTTATCAAAATTAGAATCTGATAAATTATTTTCGGTATTAAAAAATAATTAAATTATACATAGATGTTATTACTTTCAAAAGAATTTTTATTTAAAGTATATCTTGTAGGTACTTTTATAAAAACCAAAAGGAAATCCATATTCTTCCTCTTCAAAAAAATTCTTATTTTATTTCTGTTAACCAATTTTTAGAAACTTTATGCTACACACCAACAATTTTATGATTAACACACAAACAAAAATTCTGCAACTTATTCTCATTTACAAATAAAATTCTTCTACTTTTACAGAAAATTTGTCCAGTTTGCAATATTTTTTAGATTTAATTTCACTTTACCCGAACTGCATTAATATTATAAACGCAATTAATTATTTTTATCCACATAAATTGCACTTCAGACTTCATCTAAATATATTTTTTAAAAGATAAAAACAATTTTGCGAAGAAAAGATGAGATAGTTAAAATTTTGCAAAAACTTACTTATTAAAATGCTTTATGTACCCCCAACTGAATTATTCTGTAAGATTTAAGTGGTGTATATTTTGAATGCTATTGGTGGAATAAGATAAACAAATCACTTGCTTTATTATGAGTAAAGATTACATTTTGGATGTCATGCGCTTAGAGTTATAAGAATATGAAATTATCTACACACGAATTCTACTCAAAAGCTTTTTCTTAATATTACATTAAATCACTTTTACATTCACATATTGTTAAATGGTCTTTTATATTATAGCGAGAATGGAAAAGTTAAAGTAAAAAATTAAGAAAGAAGATTTCATAAGGTCATTTTTAAACGATATAAATCACCAGCTTCTGAAAAGTTTGCAATTCCTTTATGATAATAATTTTTTCCACCACCAAAACAGTTTTAACTATAGTGTCCCACGGCAAGAAGTCATCAATCACATTAAAGTAATTAATAATAGCGAAATCAAGTTCTTTTTTTTTTATCTCAAGATCAGAAAAGTAAAATCAAGTTTCCACTTCTATGATCTATCCTAAAGGAAAATTTAAATAAACTCGAAACTTATGTTTTGAGTTATTTAACACACCAAGTTGTTTAACGAAACAAGTTAGCATAATGCCTTTGAAAGATTGTCACTCGTTACAGGTTTATGGGTAGCCAACAGTAGATCTTACGGTAGTGATCAATATTTTGAAATCTCTTATTTCATTAATTTCTTAATGGGCTGATTAAAATGCTAAATTTAATTATTTAACTATCTTTCTTCCCTCTACACAGAAACTTTCCTTTTAAATCGTTTAAAACAATTTAAGGTTTAAAACAATAGGTCATGGGAAAAATCCTATCCGTAACAAAGTTATTTATAAAAATATTTTTGAGATGAGGTAAAAATACTATAAAATCGTTAAAATAAGAAAAAAATGAATATGTTTATTTCATTAAGACGCATTAAAAATTATAAAAATACAATTATAAATGCTCCCTCTACGAATCATGACACCTTAATGTGAGGGGGCTTGGGTGCTCAGTGATACAGAGTAGCTGGACTGAAGGTGCAACCATGTCGGAAAGGTATCTGTTGAGAGTCAGAGAAAGATAAGGAATGATTCCTGAAAGAGGGCAGCAGCTCTTTTAGTAGTTGTTAAGGGCGTAGGTCAGGAGGACTTAAACGGCCGTAGCATCACTCAATTTGTTGAGTACTGCGCAGCTGCAAACAATGGAAAACTACACCTGTATTTTTTCCAAGAAAGTGTGGCTCCCTCATTTTCAAAAAAAGATGGATGCGCCTTCCTTGGTAAAAAATTCCGGAGGGAAACTAGTTCCTCGTTCGGATCTTCGGGTGGGAACTACTAAGAGAGAGGTCACCAGAAAATTAAAAAATAACATTCTACGAGTCGGAGCGTGGAATGTTACTTTTTTAATTTTCTTCTAATTGACTTCTAATAGAAGTCTGAAAAAGGTTGGTAGGTTAGAAAATTTAAAGAGGGAAATGGATAGGTTAATTGTGGATGTAACAGGAATTAACGAGGTTCGATGGGAAGAGGAAAACGACTTTTGGTCAGGTGATTTTAGAATAATTAACTAGACAGCAAATAAAGGGCAGGCAGGAGTAGGTTTCATAGTGAACAAGAAGATAGGGATGAGAGTAGAGTATTTCAAACAGCTTAACGATAGTCATTGTAATAAGGATAAAATCAAAAACTAAGTCGACAAGATTGTTAACGTCTATATGCCTACAAGTGCCTATGATGATAATGAGGTGGAGTGTGTATACGAAGAAATTGACGAAGCAATTAAATACGTCAAAGGGAATGAAATCTTATTAATAGTCGGAGATTGGAATGCAAGCATCGGAAAAGGCAGGAGGTAAATATTGTGGGTGAATATGGGCTGGGCAAAAGGAATGAAATAGGTGACCGACTTATTGAGTTTTGCATGAAGTATAATTTGATAACTAATTGATAACGTAAAATAATGTGCATTGTGTAAAATAAAGGCATTTGATAACGATAATAAAATGTTCAGCATTTTAAAAAATTTAGGGTTCAAGTATAGAGGTAAAAGAACAAATGCTAACATTTACAGGAACCAAACTGCAACAATAATAATCGGTTAACACACAAAAGAAGCGGTAATAAAAAAGGCTCTCTCTTTATCTGTTTAGCCTCCGAAACTACCATAAGGTATTACTTCAGAGGATGATGTGTATGAATGTGAATGATGTGTAGTCTTGTACAATCTCTGGTCGACCACCCCTGAGAAGTGTGGTTAATTGAAACCCAACCACTAAAGAACACCGGGATCCACGATCTAGTATTCAAATCCGTATAAAAATAACTACTTTTACAAGAACTTGAACCTTACAACTCTCGACTTCGAAATCAGCTGATTTGTGATGTCGCGTTAAACCACTAGAACAGCCCGGTGGGCTTAATAATAATAAAAAAAAAAAGAAGGCTGTCCGACAAGCATGTTCTCTACCTCCAATTACTTTTTAATCTTTACATAGAACTAGCAGTTAATGAAGTTAAAGAACAATTTAGAATCGGAATAACAGTGCAAGGTGAAATGATAAAGATGTTACGATTTGTTGACGATATCTTAATTCTAGCAGGAAGTAAAAAAAATTTAGGAGAAACTTTGAATGTCATGGATGAAGTCCTACAAAACAAATACCGCATGAAAATAATCAAGAACAAAACGAAAGTAATGAAATGTAGTAGAAATAATATAGATGGGCGACTGAATATAAAAACAAGAAGAGAAAAGACTACTGAGGTAGGAGAATTTTATTATTTGGGAAATAGAATTACTAAAGATGGATGAAGCGGGAGCGATATAAAATGCTGAATAGCACAAGCGAAACGAGCTTTCAGCCAGAAATATAATTTTCTTACATCAAAAATTAATTTAAACGTCCGGAAAACATTTTTGAAAGTATATATTTGGAGTGTAGCTTAATATGGAAGTGAAACTTGGACGATCGGAATACCTGAGAAGAAAAGATTAAAGGCTTTTGAAATGTGGTGTTGCAGGAGGTGTTAAAAATCAGATGGGTGGATAAGTTAAAAATGAAGAGGTGTTGAGGCAAATCGATGAAAAAAGAAGCATTTGGAAAAATATAATTAAAAGAAGATAGCATTATAAACCACATATTAAGGCATCCTGGAATAGTCGCTTTGATATTGGAGGGACAGGTAGATGGGAAAAATTGTGCAGACAGGCAACGTTTGGAATATGTAAAACAAATTGTAAGGAATGTAGGATGTAGGAGGTATACCGAAATGAAACTACTGGCATTAGATAGGGAATCTTGGAGAGCTGCATCAAACCAGTCAAATGACTGAAGACAAAAAAAAAGAGAACAAAAGTACTTTATTAAGTTATAAATCTTACAGAATAATCTTTATTAACACCAATACACTTCACATAGTAAAATGACCGTTAGCGGAGTTTCAAGAAAATATGTAATCTATTAGCTAAGCAATAAAAAGTCTTTGAAAAAACTTTTATAAAGCTAATAAAAGTCCAAAACTGACACGTGTATAACATGAAAACACAATTCAGTAATTACATTATTGAATTAGTTCATATCTACACTTTTAGGCTATCCGGAAGAAATCAGTCGGCTAAATTCAGTTTCTTTTTTCCTCACCCCCCGGGCCGGACCCACATTGAAGCATTACACAGCTCGGGGGTTTTTGTCCACTCTAATGGGCTCTCCGTCCACTGGCAATGAATTCGGCTCGACAGGTTAGCCCACCGGTTCGGATCTTTTCTTTTGCCTGCCTCAAACCCCGGGAACGGGGGATCAGAGCCATCAAAGTCAACCCTAGACTCCAGAGGCCAGGACTCGGTCTTTATGTCTTTGCCTCAAATTCAGTTGTTACGATTACCCCATTTGGTCAAGCATATTCTTTTATAATTTGAAATATATTTCCAACTGAATGTGTTTTTTCAAAGGTACAGTTTTGTTTGGCGTTAAAGAATTTAAATTTTAGGATTATTTTATACTACTATTTAATTAATTTTTGCTCTCCTTAAATTTTTTTTCTGTTTGTCAATAGAAAGAATATTATTTAAATATTTAATTTAAAGTTACTTTAAAAATCTTAAAAAACTTTATTTTATGAACTTGAAATAATTTATCCAATAAGTGAAATTGCTTCTACTCATACTCAATTAATAATAATTAATAGCAAAACTTATTTCTTAAATTAATTCATAATAATGTTTCTTAAAGTGAAAATTTGTTCATTAAACTTGACTCTAATTATCTATTTACTTTAGTAATTACAGACTAACGTCCGACTACAATATTATTTTTCCCATTTGCATATTGTGAGATGAAAATGTTAATGTTAGGAAAATAAAATATTTTTTCGGATTCAAGCCCTTTAACAATCAAGCTTTTAACATTAAAGCTTGAAGTGTTATTATTCCTCTTCCGAAATTGTGTTATTGTCTTCTCTTAAAATCTTCGTAGTTACCTAATTTTTCTATGGTTAGAAGAGACTGCGACTTAATTTTTAAAGCGTGTTTATTGAATGTTATATCATTTTCAAACAGTAAATAAAAGCGTTATTAGTAAAAGGGTATTATGTCATTTATTATTAGTTCATATTCGATAATTATCCTATGGAAAAAGAACATACATTTAAACAAAACGTAATTATTTTTCTTTAAATGATTCTATTATAGTTTGTTTAAAAAACAAAAATCATAATTTTTACCATGTTTTTTTTAAATATGATTTGGTTAAATCGGTTTCAGTCCTGATTTCAGTTAGAAATTTTTTAACTACTGTTATTTTCGTTCATCATCAAGAAAAGGCCCTTCCCTATGAAAAAACCATAACTCATATATTTTTCAGAACAGACCTTTTTATTCCAAGATTCTGATTTGCAATGTCAGAAAGGAGTGTAAGTTGTCAGGTTAATATCAAATTCGTCTATTCATTGTAAACTGATAAGAATTTATCATCTTCAAAAAATAGTTATGAATAAATAAAAGGAACTCTTGTTGGCAGGGATTCGACCAAAAATAACTTTTCGTCTAACAAATTATCTAGGCTCTAATTAATTATTTTTCATTTAAAATGAAAAATTTAACACGATGTATAACTAAAACCATAATTGAAGAAATGGTTTAATAGTCAGCATTTAACTACGGCTATACGATCAATTCATTTTTTTAACAGTTGTTGAAAAATACTTCCGTTAAAAAGTTTATAATATAGAATTATACTTCAAATACTGAACACAAGCTCCATTTAAATTAGAAAGTGAAGAGAATTAGTAGTCGAGTGGTTTCAGACTAACAATGAAACATTAACAGTTTAATTCATCGTTCAGCATTTTCTGAAGCATTAACGTAGATTGACAGAGATAGAACGAATAAATGAGAAGGAAGAGAGAGACATGCGATAAGTTTTCAAATTAATCTTAAGAAATCCTGTATACTTGTTCATTGATTAATGCATATGTCAGACTCAAAACAGAATAAAATATTTTCTCATAATGGAGCGGAAAGGGTTAAATGATTTCAGGCCGACTCTTAATGCAGTAGAAAATATTGAAAAGGAAGGAAAGCAATAAATTTCGAGTGGGATTGGAGAAGCAGAGAGAAAGGAATTGATCGTGCCATTTTGAATCGTAGGTGATGAACTAACAACATTGACATTGTGTGCCCTTGGAATTATTTATTAGCACCCAACTCAAATAATTATTTATAAAGCAGCACTCAACTCAAGCTGGAAAATATATCATGCAATTTTTCAGATGTATATTGCTTCAATGATTTATTTTAAATTAATATGTGATATTACGTACAAAAAATTAATACCACCACTTGTTTAATAAGTATTACTTTTACGCGTTCCTACTAAGAGAAGCTATGTATTTATGACAATATATTTACAGAAGCACTTAATCAGTTTTTGTAAAATATTTACCAAATCACCAGAATTTATGCTCTGGAAAAATAAGCGTAGGACTTGAAGGTTTTGCAGCCTTAGGATATTGCGCCAATGGACTTAGAAGTTGTAGACATAGAAGTTGTCATCCTTGTCACGTTTATAAATTCTGCTTTAGTTAAAGATTATTTATTATATTGCTGCGTTTGAACAGTTCCTCTGAATAGCTTAGAGTAACTTTTTTTTCTAGTTTTTTTAACTCATCATATTTTTACTGTTTTATTTTTCTTTGTTGTACTTATATGTGAAGAATTATCTTAAAGAAAGAATGTTTTATTTTCTGAAAAAAATTATAAATAGAGTTTTCACGTTGTTAATATTTACTGAAGGGAAATTTTAATTTTATTTCTCTTTTAATTTTGTGTGTATGTTATATTTACAAAATAAATTAAATGCAGTAGAATAAAGAATATACACTTAAAGAAAAGATCGATCCTAAGTAATTCAAGTTTCCGTAAACTTATTTCAAGCCCACATTTAGGCTTTTCCTTGTCCTATCTGAGCATAATAACTTTACTTATCTACATAGAGAAATATTATAATAAATAAGTAACTTAAATATTACCAAAATTATATTAGCGGCCAGAAAGTATTGCATTATAATAAAATATCTTGAAACCTCAATAAAAAAAAATTCTTCTTAGCGATACGAGGTGCTTATTTCTTGAAATAAAAAATTTCAGTGTATTACTTTGAAATTTTTATTCTTATATCAAAACTATATTTACGTAAAAGAATGTTTAAGTAATTCAGTAACAGATTTACAGACCGATGCTCTGAATTTATAGACTAGATAGGGATATTAATTTAAAGTTTTCAGACAGAATAAACAATAATATTTACATTCGTGCACTATGAAAAAATGATGCTTCAGTATCTCGCTTATATAATACGATGAAACAAACAGTGATTACTTCAACTCATTGGTGATTTTGCAGGCAAAATTAAGGACAAAACCTAATTAATAGAAAGAAGATATCCCGGATGAAAAGATATTTTATACATATAATATATCCCAACTATATATTTTTAATGATTCAATTATTTGGATAAAATTTTATCTTGAAACTTTATTGCAGTAAAGTTTTATCATTCAAAAAACCCCTGATCCTAAGATAACGCCGACAATAATTTATGCGTAATCTTGAATTAACAAATAATCTAGTTTCAGTTTAAACATTCCCTATCAGATATCGGTAACATTAGACAGTTGCACAGGGCAAGTTGTTACCAGTCCGGTTTTCAGTAACATGACGTCACCATAAGGAAAGCACAATGTTTGTACTGGTTCGCAAAAACAAAATGAGTGACTATTGTACAAAGAGATTATATGCGAGTCTATTATAGATTTCTTCGAGTGTCAAAAACATTCTTAACTGATATGAACAGATTTTGGAAACCGTTCAAAACCGCGTTTGAAAGGACAATTACCAGGTAGACCTAAAACAAGTACCAAAAACACTGAAAAAATTTGACTGTCTTTCCAGAGAAGTCCGAAGCGATTTTTTATCGTTTATGTGAATTTCATATAGCGGTTAGTAAGTTTCATAAGTTTAGTCATCAAAACATCCCTAAAAGCATTGTCTTTGTTGTTCGCAAGCAGTTGAAATTTCGAGCTTATAAACTGCAGGTAACATATGAAACTAAATCTAACGATAAGTTACATTCAGAGATAAGAAACTAGATTTTGTACATTCATGTAAAAATAATATAAATTTGTAATTCTAAATGTAATAAAATAAATTCAATGTAAAACCACGAATTTCTTTTTTGGACATCCGGTATATACATATATATATAATTTTTTTTTTTCACTCGTCAACCTATCCTTTAGCGATATTTTATCTCAGATGGAAAGTTGATTAGGAATGTCTGTTTAATAAAACAGTTCATTTTTTCTTTATAAAATATTCGGTTGCTTTTGGTACAGTTAAACTGCTAAATAAACAAGCATTAAACAAAAAAGATGCTGAAGAAAAACGTATTCAATTATAGTTTCCACTAGAGTTCTTATTTTTCATAATTTCTTAAGAAAACATTAAAAATAAAAGATATTTTTGATATTTATCGGATACTTCCGCAACTATTTGTGCTGTTCTAACATAGAATGCAGTGACAAAAAGAATTTAAAATAATACTTTCGTTTCAGTAAATATTTAATTAATTTATATTTTACAAAAGAAAAAAAATTGAAGAATGTCAAATAAGAAAATATTCTTGCAATATAGAATTGTCACTCTAGACGACATAAATAATATGTCTGATCTTTATGAGACAATTCCTCTCCCCAAAAAAACAAGGTTATATCTCCAGTAACTTGGCTCTATAATATCTTCCTTCCTGAAACAACTTCAAAATTGGGCCAGGTTTAGAATCATAATGTTTATTTTATTATTTGTTTAAAATACGATGGAAGGTTTATGTAGCAAAAACTGAATTATTTAGAAATAATCTTCAGTACGTAACTTGTTTACTAGTACAGATATATTAGTTACCTTGTTTTAATTCCCTTCATAAAAAAAAACAAAATATTTTCGCATATCTTCATTAAATATGAATAGAAAATAATTACATTTTGAGATACACTTTACTACTTTATTTTATTTGAAGTGATGTGCTGTGTGCTTATGAGTTCTGAGTATCTCATGATTTCAGTAATGAAAGAATTTCTAGACGCCCAAAGGAAGTCCTGATTAACTGAAGAACGGGTTAAAAGTATAGCGTCATTGATCTTAACAGAGAAAAAGCGTTACTTTACCACAAATTGATGAGCAAAGAGTTATCATTGGAAGGAAAGAAGATAGAAGATCGGATCCCATTTCTCTTAATGAGTTACCTACTCCACAGCTAACAATCTATAACCCGAGAAGACATAACAAGATTGACGTTTTTATTTAACGCCAAGCGATTTACATTCTGAAAGAAACTGTTATCTATTACGAAGATAATATAGATTTTTAATGAGTGATTTTTAATTTTTTATATTAATATAAATTTTATATTTATTCAAATGAAATAACAAAAGGAATACCACAAAAAAACACAGTTCAAAATAGTTATTAAAATGCATACACAAATTTGTTTTTAAAAAAAGAATCAATCGATGGTACGTATTTAGATATCATGATACATGTTAGTAATGACTGAATGAACAGTATGATAAATAATCCCGATTCTCAACACTCTTAATCCAAAGAAAATCCTCATGTAAATCTAATAAACTTGATGGCAAAATTGAATCGATTAAAAATACTTAGTTTTTTGGCTGTTGCCCAAAAAAAATCTGATGTGGACACTACATAACTTCCTTGTACTAAAGTTAAAAAATAATAAGATTCTAAATTATAATCTTCAATTAATTATTAAAAAATCAGATTTTAACCAAATCTGTTACATACATGTAACAAAAATACTACATAAATTACACAAATTTAATAAGCATATTAAATTGTTTAAACACATAAAATAAAGTCTATAAAATTTTATTTCACTAATAACTTCTGAGTTTTTGTCATATATATATATATATTTTTTATTATTATTATTTAAATTAAAATAAAAAATTTAAAGAAATACATTAAAAAAATGTTAAAAGATTAAGTCAATTCGAACCGATGTGCCTTCCCCTTGTAACATCCAAATATTTCATTAATTAAAATTTTGTTTCGCTATTATTCTGAAACCAATGAAAATAAATACCATTTATGATATATAGTGAAAAGCTCTCAATGAGAGCTTATTGCTGTAGTTAAGAAAAAAGTCCAAAATCCAAATTTTTTTTGGATTTGTAGACTTTTTTGACAATTTTGATCCAGTCGATTGCAATCAGAAGGGGAGGTGCATTAGATGTTACAACAGTGCTATTTTTCCAAAATTTCAACATCCTACTGCTAATAATTTTTTAGTTATCCGAGATATACATGCACATACGTACAGACGTCACGCCGAAACTAGTCAAACTGGATTCAGGGATGATCAAAATGGATATTTCCGTCGCGAATCAGATAACCGAAATTTTTCGCGATCACAATACTTCCTTTACTTCGTACAAGGAAGTAAAAAGTCTGTGGAAGATATAGAACGAAAATATTTAAACTTTTTAGGATGAGTAATAAAGTACAATAGTTTCTAGATTTCAGAAAAACGTTTGAAAGCTACAAATTTTCTTAGTTCTTTTTTAGTTGTGTTTCATTTAGTTCAACTTTACTCAATAATTTGCTTGAAATCTTTAAAATTTCAAATATTCTGAACACTTAACTGAATTAATGTAAACAATCAGAATTAAAACAATACATTTCATCTCAGTTTTGTTACTGCTGCTTAAATGTTATCTGCGAGCAGAATTTTAAATTAAATAGGGTAAGAAAGTAGTGAAATTTTAAAGAAAGCCCAACAGCCGACTGTATCTTAATTTGATGCCTGAGCTTCTACCTGCTCTTGGCGGTCATTGGCAATTATAGGACAATCTCGCGGAAGGCAGTCTCTGTGATAGCTGGTGTTAAGCCGTTGGACTTGCTTGCTGTTGAGCGCAAGGAGCGGTATGTTG